>CM035413.1:175538400-175540900 GCA_020310875.1 Ceratopteris richardii
GCATGTTTTATGAGGTAGAGGAGTTTGGATACGTGGTCGTCTCGATTGCACATTTGGAAAATTATCAGGCATTCCTCACGCACATTAATGTGTGGTCATCGACGCAGAGTTGAAGAGAGAAGAACAGAATTTTCCTGTTTTAAGTAAGATTTATTGTGATTCCTTGGCGTGCATCTCTCTAGATTCCCCAGCCTTGCGGGCGTTCCAAAGTAGCCCACCGTTGTTTACTTGGGTTTCTTGATTGAGTCTCGAGCACCCATGATGCCTTTCAGCCACCAAGGGCATTACGCAAAGAGCACTG
The DNA here is from genome assembly GCA_020310875.1 of Ceratopteris richardii. Taxonomy (NCBI): domain Eukaryota; kingdom Viridiplantae; phylum Streptophyta; class Polypodiopsida; order Polypodiales; family Pteridaceae; genus Ceratopteris; species Ceratopteris richardii. Next base: position 175,538,702 of record CM035413.1, read on the forward strand.
CACGTATGCATGTTTTATGAGGTAGAGGAGTTTGGATACTCTTATATACTTGATCTTGCTTAACGCAATATATGGGATAATAGCTAACTTCTGCGCACTGTTTGGGCTGAAGCAACATGACGGTCTAGTTGTGTTGTGAGCAACATAGATAGAAGCTCATTAAATTAGTCAATTTAACCCTTTTTTTTCACGTTTTTGGCCATATCTTGGGCAAATCACATCCAAATCTAGAGTTCTTTCTTGCTATGGGAATCTCTCTCAGATCTCTTCTCAGAAAGTGGCTATAAGCCATACTTTGGCTTCAGTCTCAGTTTGTTGGAAGAGTTTGGAGTTTGATTTTTCATCTTCAATGATCCTTTTCAAGCATTGTTTGGAAGCATCAATTCTCGAAGGAGTATTGGCACGTTATTTTGACAAAGGGTGGACCATCTTTAGCACCTACACACACCTGCAAATTACTTTTTGAACCTCTAGATAAGTTTCTTGTCAAATTATATGCATTGTTGCTCTCTTTTTGCATCAAATTGCATATAGAACACGCAATTTTGCATAGCACCTAGGCTATATGCATATTTTAGATACGAGTTCATATTGTTCGGTGCATATATTCTTCTTGAAGGAAAAGGTAAGTATTTTTTTTGCAGGTTAGCGAGGAGAAAAATAAAAAAAATTGTCAGGGTGTGTATCCCCTTTCGGTCTACTTATAGTTATATTATGCCTGTCGGCATTGCAAAATTTGTCAGGGTGTGTAATCCCCTTTCAATCTATTTGTAGAGAGATTGTGCTTGTTGGCACCATTATCATGGAAATTGCTTGTCGTAATTTTTTCGGTTTTCAAAATTACACCTGCCAAAATTTTTAAAAAAATAGTATGCATATGCATGCAAGCATATAGAACATACTAAAAGTTTCTTATTTCTTCATGTTTCATTGAGCAAAGGCTTGTAATTGTTTCTTTTCTGCTGCCACTTACTTGTTTTGAATATTCATAGATTGTTCAAACTATATAAAGATGAATGGTTAGTAGCATTCTGATCAAAGCATCCTATAAGTTTGTGGATATCTAGTAGATATCACTAGTTGGGAAAAATGAATTCAAAGATAAGCCCAAGGGCAGTTTCTTTTTACAAACGAACTTAGTAGCTTGTACCTAAGAGTTCTAGGATGTCTAATTAGAATCTAGAATAGAGGATAGTTCATCATCAAAGATTCCATGATCTAGAAGAATGCAAGTGGCATTTTGATCAAAAGAAATAAAGTTAAGATTTGAAACATGTAAAGTAATATATTTAGAAAGAGATAAGAATTTCTTCAAGTGAAAAGAATTGCCCTTTTATAGAAAGGACAAAGTGAGACAAGGGTTAGTTTTACCAAGATCTCATGAGTTAGAACTTAGAGGCAAGAGATCTTAAGGTAAATTGAAACCTTAGAAGAGCACTCTAAGAATGTCTATAAGTTTAGCTATGAGTTCTAGTGCACATTTCTATGTGTATAGAATAAAGAAGTTTATTTCACAAGAAGTATAGACTTCAGATTTTTGGAATTAAAAGGGCAAATCAAGTTTGATTATAATGCCATAGTTAGAAATAGTAAAAGAAAAGTTGTGTAAGAACTTCCTAGATTTGGAGGTTGAGACATAGACTTTAGAGTTCCTAGTTCTATAGAAGAACCATATCTTGATTCTATAGCAGCTTAATTCTAAGAATGATGAATAGAGATCCTAGATGGACTCATTTTCATTAAGCAAGCAAGGCAAGTTTGTAGGCCAAGAACTCTAGAATGGCCAAGATACACATAAAGGCGAGCAAACAAGGCAAGTGTGTGGGTCAGATACTTAAGAGTGCTCGACATATGAAAAGGCAAGGTTTGCAAAGAGTAAACCACGCAAGGCTATAGTCTAAGTGCCTAGCAAGAAGTGAGACAAGGTTATATAGCACGGCATGGTTTGCAATTATTAGACAAGGCAAGGTTGTCTCCACTAGGGAGTGATTATACAACAATGCAAGGTCTACAAGAAAGTTAGTTCCAAATAGAAAAGTTGAGAAGCAAGTTTGATGTCTCTATTTATAGTTATATCATAAATAGTGATTAAGTGATCAAGTTTGAGCATGAGGGGAGGTGATTACTGATCCGTGGATAATCAGATCTCCAAGAGACATGATTAAAATGCTACCAAGTTGCTTAAAATTGATTGTTAGT
>CM035413.1:175548400-175578400 GCA_020310875.1 Ceratopteris richardii
GGTAGCTTACTAAGGTACTTAAATACTCCCAAAAGGAATTGTTTCAATTTTAAGTGTGCTGGTCACACTGAGCATAACACTGAGCAGGTGTCATTACAAAAATAGCAAGTTTTCTAGAATTTGTGAAGTGCAAAGTTATCTGTTTTGATTTGGTCATTACACAAATCATTTGCAAAGTACATATATGGTTTCTTTGTGTCATTTGGAAGCTAAGCAATTGTACTAAGCATATCTGAAGCTAAAGGAGGGCAGGTGTGAAGCAGGTTTTGCAGCATCAACTCATTTCTTGAGTGCATCCAACCATCACTCCCAACAGTGGTATCAGAGCAAAGAAGGTAAACATGGGTGATGGTTTCCCTTCATTCATTGACAAATTGGACAGAAACAATTATCAGGCTTGGTCATTGAGAATGAAGACCTATCTACAAGGGAGAAGCTTTTTTGGATACATATCAGGAGATGAGGAATTGCCCTCATTCAAGACTAGAGGACTACCCACAAAGGATGAACATGAAAGACTCAACCAATGGTGTGCAAAGGATGCTTTGGCAAGGTCTTACCTTCTAAACTCTATATCTGACTTTCTTTTACCTCATGTAAGGAATTGTAAGACTTCCCAAGAGACTTGGGAAACCTTGTCAAACTACTTTTCTTCCAACACAAGGGCCAGGAAGAATCAATTATGGATTGAATTCACAACCCTTAGGAAGCAGCCCAAGCAATCAGTCTCAGAGTATGTGACAAAGATCAAAGATGTGGCAGACCAATTAGCAAGCATTGGAGAGGAGATTGAAGAGGAGCAAATAGTCAGGCAAGTAACAAATGGACTCAAGGCAGATGATAAGTGGGCAAGTTTCACCACTGCAATGGACCTCTATATGGACATGCATACCCCTGATCTCACAACACTCATGGGCCAACTATTTACACATGAAGCAAAGTTTACAAAGGCTGGAGATCAATCAAAAGGTAACAACCCCTCTGCTCTCTATATTGATAAGAAAGTTAAAGATAAAGGTAAAGGGAGAGAAACAGGATGAAGAAGGCTCTACCTCTCAAGCTAATTATGCAGGGAGAGGTAGGTCATCTAGAGGAAGAGGAAGAGGAGGTAAGTCAGGTAGGAGGAGACCCTACAACTCATCACCATGCAACATTTGTGGATTGTCCAATCATACCACAGATGAATGCTACAAGAACTACAAAAATCAGAGAGGAAGAGGCTACTCAAGAGGTGGATACTCTCAAGGGAGAGGCAGATTCAATCAACATCAAGGCTACAATGGATACAACAACCAATACAACAACAACTACAACAACAACCAAGATGGTAATTACCAAGGTGGATTCAGAAGTAGAAGAGACTACAACAACTACACAGAGGAGCAAGATAACTCCCTATTGATCATGAACATGACCTCCAAGGCAGGTACAAATGATGATCATTTATTTTACATTGACTCAGGATGTTCTAACCATGTAGCTAGCAATGTGGCACTACTTTCTGATTTGGAAGAGCCCAAGGGTAAACATCAGGTACAAACAGGTGATGACACTAAACACTCTGTTGTTAAGATTGGAAATGTGAAGACATGTGATGGTAACCAGAATCTATTGAGCACGGTACTCTATGTACCAACCATCACTAAGAATCTAATGAGTGTTGGTCAGATTGTGGAGAAAGGTTTGCAGGTCAGATTCACACAACATGGAGCACATGTGGAGGACCTCAGAAGGATAGCCAAAGGGGAGAAATCAGGTAGATTATTTACATTTGAGCTAGAAGATACCAAGAACATTGCTTTGTATAATTACAAGGATCAGACACTTTCAGAGTTAGAAATATGGCACAAGAGATTAGGGCACATAGGTGAAAGAACCCTAAAGCAGATGTGCAGGGATCAATGTGTGCTTGGGATACCTAATGTGTCCAAGCAACACATGATATACAAGTGTGGATCATGTCAATTTGGTAAGTCTCACAGGTTACCCTATTCAAGGAAAGGTTTCATGCATGAAGACTACCTAGACTTGGTACACACAGATGTTTGGGGACCTAGCAAAGACCCTTCCATTTCTGGTTCAAGGTATTATGTGTCCTTCATTGATGACTATAGCAGATGGACTATTTTATACTTTATGAAGCATAAAGATGAAGTGTTTAATTGTTTCAAGAGGTATCTTGCACTTGTTGAAAATCAAACAGGAAGAAGCTTGAAGAGGCTAAGGTCACATGGTGGAGGAGAGTACTTCTCAAATGAGTTTGAAGATTTCTTGCAGGAAAGAGGCATCAAAAGGGAGATTACTACAAGGTACTCACCTGAACAAAATGGGGTAGCAGAAAGAAGGAATAGACTCATAGTAGAAACAGCTAGGTCTATGCTTAATGAGAAAAAGTTACCAAATTATCTGTGGGCAGACAGTGTATCCACTGCCACCTATCTCATCAATAGGTTGCCATCCAAATCACTTGATGGCATGACACCATATGAAGCTTGGCATGGTAAGAGACCCTCTCTGGATCATTGCAAAATTTTTGGTTGTGTAGCATATGTGCATATTCCCTCACAGGTAAGGGGAAAGCTAGACCCCAAGGCTGAGAAATGTATCTTCATTGGTTATGATTTGAACCAAAAGGGATACAGATTCTACAACCCAACAAACAAAGGTTTCAAGGTAAGCAGAGATGTCATCTTTGATGAGAATGACTCTTGGTATGAAAATGAATGCAGGAAGATTAGTCTACCCTATGACATGGAAGAAGATTTCCCAAAGCTCACCAAGGAGGAACCAATTCAGCAAGAAGATTCAAGCTCAGATGATGATGATACAATAAATCTTGAAGAGTTCAAGGCTTGGAAGTCCAAAGGGAAGATGAAGATGAAGCAACTAGAAGATAAACCAGAATCCTCAACCCAAGCAATGAGGAGATCTCAGAGAGAAAAGAAGAAGCCTATCAGATTTGGGTATGACACATCACTTGTAACTAAACATTCTGTATATCTTGCAAAGGATTTGTTGAATGAAGAACCAGGTACCTATGAAGAAGCAATTACCAAACCAGAATGGAAAGAAGCCATGGATGAAGAGATGGAAGCTCTCAAGGAAAGTGATACTTGGGACTTGGTACCCAAGAAAGACTCTATGAAGGTAATAGGATCCAGATGGATCTACAAACTAAAGAAGAATTCAGATGGAACAATAAACAGGTACAAAGCTAGGTTGGTAGCCAAGGGTTTTGCACAAACCCAAGGCATTGATTATGAGGAGACATTTTCTCTTGTGGCTAAGATGCCTACTATCAGAATTTTGGTGAGTGTAGCTGCATCCAAGAATTGGAATATGTACCAATTAGATGTCAAGAATGCCTTCTTGAATGGATGGATATCTGAAGAAGTCTACATGTCACAACCACCTGGCTATGAAGATCAAAAAAAGGTACATTATGTTTGTAAATTGAAGAAGGCTCTGTATGGTTTAAAGCAGGCACCTAGAGCATGGAATTACAGGTTGACAACCTATCTCCAAGACCAAGGATTTGTGATGAGCAAAGCAGACACATCTCTATTCATAAAGAGAAGTAGTACAGAGGTAATCTACTTATGTGTTTATGTTGATGACATCATCATTACAGGAAATGATGTCAATGGGATTAGACACATCAAAGGACAGATGATGAAAGAATTCAAGATTAGTGATCTTGGATTATTGAAGTACTTCTTAGGTCTTGAGTTAGTCTACACCAACTCAGGTATATACATCACTCAAAAGAAGTATGTGCAGGATATGGTCAAGAAGTTTGGTTTGCAGGATGCTAAGGTATCTACTACTCCAATGGAGGTCAACCTAAAACTAAGTGCTCATGAAGGAGAAGAAATCCAAGACATCACAGGGTATCAAAGTATGGTAGGTAGTTTGAACTATGCTACCTTGACAAGAATTGACATAGCATATGGAGTTAGTGTGCTTAGTCAATTCATGCACAAACCAAGGATACCTCACCTAGAGGCAGCAAAGAAGATCTTGAAGTATCTGAAGGGAACTCAAAGTCATGGTTTGTACTTTCCATATACATCAGATATTGACATTAAAGTATACTCAGATGCAGATTGGGTAGGATGCAAGGATGATAGGAGAAGCACCTCAGGATATATTTGTTTTGCAGGAGATAAGCCTATTTCTTGGTCAGCCAAGAAGCAACCTACAGTGGCATTGTCATCCACTGAAGCAGAGTATAGAGGGCTTGCCAATGCAACTCAAGAAGCTATCTGGTTGAAGCTTCTATATACAGAGTTAGGTCTACATACAAGACCACCAATTATCTTTGGAGATAACACTAGCTCTCTTCACCTTGCAGCTAATCCAATTTATCATGCCAGAACCAAACACATAGAGGTTCATTACCACTATGTGAGAGAAAAGTTACTTAGCAAAGAGATTCAATTGACATATGTGTCTACTAATATGCAATGTGCAGATTTACTTAAAAAGGCATTGGATGGAAACAAGTTAAGCAGATTCAAATCCATGATTGGATTGCAGGATGTAATTGAAGATTGAAAGAGAAGACTTAAGCCAAAGTGTTTGGCTTGAGGGGGAGCTGTTGGTGCACATCAAGCCTTCACACATTGGCTTGGAATCATGGAAGACTAGCTTGGACAAAGCTTTATCAAGACTTCACTTGAAGCAAGGTTACATATGCTTAGATGTTCTTACTTTTTACCCCTTTGTAAAAGTCTATATGACTTGGCATTTATATGTAATCACTTTAGTCACTTACCTACTTCATTAGTCGTGGAAAAGGGAATGATTTAGTGGAGAGAATATCTCCCTACTTTTAGTAGAGATATTCTAGGGAGCCTAAGTTTGAATTTGAAATTCAAATTAACCTTCAACTCCTATAAAAACTACAAGCAAAAAGTCGCGGGGGTCCATCATCAATCCCGAGGCTATTCTGTATCATTCATTGAGAGTGTAAGGCCTACTCCATAGCTTGCACCTCTGAGTACCATTGTGCTATGTCTATCATGCCAATGGGAATGTACATTCATATGATATAATACAAATACTTACATTCATCATCTCTGTTTTGTCTGAGTCTCCTACTCCAAGTCTGTCAACTTCCAAGGAGCATTTCTCAGTGCTCACTGAACCAAATCAAGAGATTAATAGCTCATTGGAACCAGCTCAAGGTCTTCTACAAGCATAAAAAATCTCAGAAGATTTCATTCAGCCATTTGGGAGAAATCCGCTTCGAAATGCACACTGGTCTGTGTCTGCAGAGTTCCTAAAAAGTCGGGGGTAATCAGATTTTTGCTAAACTTAATTCTCAGTGTATGGTTTATCAATTTGAGTGATTCCACTTGCAATTGGTAGCTTACTAAGGTACTTAAATACTCCCAAAAGGAATTGTTTCAATTTTAAGTGTGTTGGTCACACTGAGCATAACACTAAGCAGGTGTCATTACAGAAATAGCAAGTTTTCTAGAATTTGTGAAGTGCAAAGTTATCTGTTTTGATTTGGTCATTACACAAATCATTTGCAAAGTACATATATGGTTTCTTTGTGTCATTTGGAAGCTAAGCAACTGTACTAAGCATATCTGAAGCCAAAGGAGGGCAGGTGTGAAGCAAGTTTTGCAGCATCAACTCATTTCTTGAGTGCATCCAACCATCACTCCCAACATGCACCAGCCATTTTGGCATAGTTTTTGCCTGTTCAATATCAGCTCTCTCATCAACAAGTGCATCATGTAAATCTGCATCAGAAATGGAATGATCTGCATCATCATATGAAACCTGCAAAGGCTGAGAAGTTGCCTCATTAGGACCAGCGCTAGCCTGTCCACCTGTAAAAAGAGGCATCAAAGTATCATACATGTCTTTGGAGCTAACAGATGTCTCCTTAGTACATGAAAGCAATGGCTGAATAGCATCTTCCACAAAGACAACATCACGATAACCAGAATGCGTTTAGTCTGTGGATGATACAGACGATAGCCTTTACTTTCAGAACTATACCCAACAAAAATACATTTTACTGCCTTATCATCCAATCTTCTGCGATGTTGTTCAGGCACTAATGCATATGCCAAACAACCAAAAACACGCAGATGAGCAACAGATGGCTTGCGGTCATGCCAAGCCTCATATGGAGTGATAGACTGCAACGCTTTGGTGGGATACCTGTTCAGTACATATGCTGCACACATGACAGCCTCAAGCTAGAAACTATGTGGTAAAGCCTGACTTTTGACCATGCACCTCGCCATCTCCATGAGTGACCTGTTCTTTCGTTCAGCAACTCCATTCTGTTGAGGTGTATACGGCACTGTACACTGGTGTTTTATCCCACGTTCTGTTGGTGCATATCAAGCCCTCACACATTGGCTTGGAACATTGGAACTTTGAAAGACTTGGCTTGGATATCAATCTTGAAGACTACACATAAAGCTTGAACCCTTGAAGGATATATCTACATGGAACAATGATCATAGGAACCAATGCTTATTGGTTATTACCTTTTATCTATTGTAAAAGTCAATATGACTTTAATCACTCATGTAATCACACCTACTAGTTTGAGTCGTGGAAAAAGTAGATGATATGATTGAGGGAATATCTCAATCAACTTTTAGGTGAAAGATTCTAGGAGATTGATTTGAATCCAAATTCAAATTATCACTCAACTCTTATAAGAGCTATGAAGAAAAGTCGCGGGTTAGCTTGTTCTTTTTCAGCTCATATCCCGAGGCTAATCCATCTATCATTGAGTGTGTGTGAGCTACACCATAGACTACACCTCTGAGTACCATTGAGCATCACAGTCTATGCCAATGGGAATGTATATCAATGTGAATTAATACATAGCATTACATTCATAATCTCTGTTTTCTCTGAGTGACCATCTTCAACTCTGTCAACTTCCAAGAGGCATATCTCAAGATCTACTGAACCAAATTGGATGATTTAAAGTGCATTGGATTCAGCTCAAAGTCTACTATACACCTACAAAATTTCAAGGCCATTGGATCAACCACCACAGAGAAATCTCAGTCGGGGTGCTCACTGGTCTGTGACTGTAAGTCTCCTAAAAAATCGGGGTTGTACCTTATTTTGCTAAAGTGATTTCTCTGAGTGTATTTTATCATTTTCTTTCATTCCACTTGCAAATGGAAGCTTACTAAGCTAATAGAATATCCCTAGAAGGAATTTTGCTAATTGTAACTACACTGGTCACACTGAGCATAACACTGAGCAACTGTCAATACCAAAATAGCAAGTTTTTTCAGTTTTTGAAGTCACAAGTAGTCTGTCTTGATTTGATCATTACTTATAACATTTGCAAAGCACATATATGGTTTCTTGGTATCATTTGGAAGCTCAAGGAGTCTACTAAGCATATCTGGAGTCAAAAGAGGGCAGGTGTGAAGCAGGTTTTGCAGCACCAACTAATCTCTTGAGTGCATCCAATCATCACTCCCAACAGTGGTATCAGAGCATATAAGGTAATCATGGGTGATGGTTTATCTTCCTTCATTGACAAATTAGACAGGAACAACTACCAAGCTTGGTCTCTAAGGATGAAGACCTATCTACAAGGAAGGAGCTTGTTTGGATTCATATCAAGAGATGAGGAATTACCCTCATTCAAAGCTAGAGGCCTACCCACCAAGGAAGAGCAAGAGAGACTCAATCAATGGTGTGCAAAAGATGCTTTGGCAAGGTCATATCTTCTAAACTCTATTTCTGATTTCCTTCTACCACATATAAGGAATTGCAAAACTTCCCAAGAGACTTGGGAAACCTTGTCAACTTACTTTTCATCAAGCACAAGGGCCAGAAAGAATCAGCTATGGATTGAGTTTACAACTCTTAGGAAGCAATCAAAGCAATCTGTCTCAGATTTTGTCACCAAGGTCAAAGACATTGCAGACCAACTTGCAAGTGTTGGAGAAGAGATTGAGGAAGAGCAAATAGTCAGACAAGTGATCAATGGACTAAAGGCAGATGACAAGTGGGAGAGCTTTACCACAGCAATGGACTTATACATGGACATCCAAGCACCTGATCTAACAACTCTGATTGGACAACTCTTTACACATGAAGCAAAGATCACAAAGAATGGAGAGCAATCAAAAGGTAATAATCCCTCTACCCTTTATACTGATAAGAAGGCTAAAGACAAGGGTAAAAATAAAAAGGTTGATGAAGAAGGCTCTACCTCCCAAGCAAACTATGCAGGGAGAGGTAGATCTTCTAGAGGTAGGGGCAGAGGAGGTAAGTCAGGTAGGGGGAGACCCTACAACCAATCTCCATGCAATATTTGTGGCTTGTCTAACCATACCACAGATGAATGCTACAAAAACTACAAGAACCAAAGAGGAAGAGGTCACCAAAGAGGAGGATACTCTCAAGGCAGAGGCAGATTCAACCAATCTCAAGGCTACCATGGATACAACAATAATTATAACAACAACTACAATCACAATGGCAACTACCAAGGTGGATTCAGAAATAGAAGAGATTACAACAACTATGCAGAGGAGCAAGATGACTCCTTGTTGATCATGAATATGACTTCTAAGTCAGGTATCAATGATGATCACTTATTCTATATTGATTCAGGTTGCTCTAACCATGTAGCTGGAAATGTTGCATTACTTTCTGATTTGGAAGAACCCAAAGGCAAGCATCAAGTGCAGACAGGTGATGACACTAAACATTCAGTTGTTAAAGTAGGCAATGTCAAAACTAGTGATGGTAATCAGAATTTATTGAGCAGAGTGTTGTATGTTCCAACAATCACCAAGAATCTGATGAGTGTAGGTCAGATTGTGGAAAAAGGTCTACAGGTCAGGTTTACTCAACATGGTGCATATGTGGAGGATCCAAGACATGGATTCAGAAGGATAGCCAAGGGAGAAAAATCAGGTAGATTGTTTACCTTTGAACTTGAAGACACCAAGAATATTGCTTTGTACAACTATAAAGATCAAACCCTATCAGAATTGGAGATTTGGCACAAGAGATTAGGTCACATTGGAGAGAGGACCTTAAAGCAAATGAGCAGAGATCAATGTGTGCTTGGGATACCTAATGTATCCAAGCAGCACATGATCTACAAGTGTGGGGCTTGTCAATTTGGTAAGTCACACAGATTGCCTTATACCAAGAAAGGTTTTATGCATGAAGATTATTTGGAATTGGTGCATACAGATGTTTGGGGACCTAGCAAGGAGCCATCCATATCTGGATCAAGGTACTATGTGTCCTTCATTGATGACTATAGCAGGTGGACTGTCTTATACTTCATGAAACATAAAGATGAAGTATTTAATTGTTTCAAAAGGTATCTTGCATTAGTTGAAAATCAAACAGGTAGACATTTGAAGAAGTTAAGGTCAGATGGTGGTGGAGAATACTTCTCCAATGACTTTGAAGATTTCTTGCAAGAAAGAGGCATCAAGAGGGAGATTACTACAAGGTACTCACCTGAACAAAATGGGGTAGCAGAAAGGAGGAATAGACTCATAGTAGAGACAGCTAGGTCTATGCTTAATGAGAAAAAGTTACCAAATTATCTTTGGGCAGAGAGTGTATCCACTGCCACTTATCTCATCAATAGGTTGCCATCCAAATCACTTGATGGCATGACACCATATGAAGCTTGGCATGGTAAGAGACCTTCTCTGGATCATTGCAAAATCTTTGGTTGTGTAGCATATGTGCATATTCCCTCACAAGTAAGGGGAAAGCTAGACCCCAAGGCTGAAAAATGTATCTTCATTGGTTATGATTTGAACCAAAAGGGATACAGATTCTACAATCCAACAAACAAAGGGCTCAAGGTAAGCAGAGATGTCATCTTTGATGAGAATGACTCATGGTATGAGAATGAATGCAGGAAAGTGAGTCTACCCTATGATATGGAAGAAGATTTCCCAAAGTTCAAAGCTTGGAAGTCCAAAGGAAAGATGAAGATGAAGCAATTAGAAGATAAACCAGAAACTTCAACTCAAGCAATGAGGAGATCTCAGAGAGAAAAGAAAAAACCTATTAGGTATGGGTATGATACTTCACTTGTAACCAAGCATTCTGTATATCTTGCAAAGGATCTCTTGAATGAAGAACCAGGTACATTTGAAGAAGCAATCACTAAACTAGAATGGAAGGAAGCAATGGATGAAGAAATGGAGGCTCTCAAGGAAAGTGATACTTGGGACTTGGTACCCAAGAAGGACTCCATGAAGGTGATAGGATCCAGATGGATCTACAAACTCAAAAGGAACTCAGATGGTACAATAAACAGGTATAAAGCTAGGTTGGTAGCCAAGGGTTTTGCACAAACCCAAGGCATTGATTATGAGGAGACATTTTCTCCTGTGGCCAAGATGCCAACTATCAGAGTTATGGTGAGTGTAGCTGCATCCAAGAATTGGAACATGTACCAATTGGATGTGAAGAATGCATTCTTGAATGGATGGATATCTGAAGAAGTCTACATGTCACAACCACCTGGTTATGAAGACCCCAAGAAGGTAAATCATGTTTGTAAATTGAAGAAGGCTCTGTATGGATTGAAGCAGGCACCTAGAGCATGGAATTACAGGTTGACAACCTACCTCCTAGACCAAGGATTCATAATGAGCAAAGCAGATACTTCATTGTTTATCAAAAGGAACAATTCAGAGGTAATATACTTGTGTGTCTATGTTGATGACATCATTATTACAGGAAATGATGTTCAGGGAATTAGACACATCAAAGGACAGATGATGAAGGAATTCAAGATTAATGATCTTGGACTATTGAAGTACTTCCTAGGACTTGAATTGGTCTATACAAATTCAGGTATCTTTATTACTCAGAAGAAGTACATTCAGGACATGGTCAAGAAGTTTAATTTGCAGGAAGCTAAAGTCTCAAGCACTCCTATGGAGGTCAACCATAAACTCAGTGCTCATGAAGGAGAAGAACTCCAAGATATTACAGGTTACCAAAGTTTGGTAGGTAGTCTTAATTATGCTACCTTAACCAGGATTGATATATCTTATGGTGTTAGTGTACTTAGCCAATTTATGCACAAACCAAGAGTACCTCATTTAGAGGCAACAAAGAAGATAGTAAAGTATCTAAAGGGAACACAAAATCATGGTTTGTACTTTCCCTATTCATCAGACATTGATATTAAGGTATATTCAGATGCTGATTGGGTAGGTTGCAAGGATGACAGGAGAAGCACATCTGGTTACATATGTTTTGCAGGTGATAAACCAATTTCTTGGTCATCCAAGAAACAACCCACAGTAGCTTTATCATCTACAGAGGCAGAGTATAGAGGGCTAGCAAATGCCACTCAAGAAGCCATATGGTTGAAGCTTTTATATTCAGAATTGGGCCTATACACAAGGCCACCAATCATATTTGGTGATAACACAAGTTCTCTTCACCTTGCAGCTAATCCAATTTATCATGCTAGGACAAAACACATAGAGGTTCATTACCACTATGTGAGGGAGAAGTTACTTAGCAAAGATATTCAATTATCATATGTGTCTACTAATATGCAATGTGCATATTTGCTTACTAAAGCATTGGATGGAAGCAAGCTATGCAGATTTAAATCCATGATTGGATTGCAGGAAATAATTGAAGACTAGAGATGAAGACTTGAGCCAAAGTGTTTGGCTTGAGGGGGAGCTGTTGGTGCATATCAAGCCCTCACACATTGGCTTGGAACATTGGAACTTTGAAAGACTTGGCTTGGATATCAATCTTGAAGACTACACATAAATCTTGAACCCTTGAAGGATATATCTACATGGAACAATGATCATAGGAACCAATGCTTATTGGTTATTACCTTTTATCTATTGTAAAAGTCAATATGACTTAATCACTCATGTAATCACACCTACTAGTTTGAGTCGTGGAAAAAGTAGATGATATGATTGAGGGAATATCTCAATCAACTTTTAGGTGAAAGATTCTAGGAGATTGATTTGAATCCAAATTCAAATTATCACTCAACTCTTATAAGAGCTATGAAGAAAAGTCGCGGGTTAGCTTGTTCATTTTCAGCTCATATCCCGAGGCTAATCCATCTATCATTGAGTGTGTGTGAGCTACACCATAGCCTACACCTCTGAGTACCATTGAGCATCACAGTCTATGCCAATGGGAATGTATATCAATGTGAATTAATACATAGCATTACATTCATAATCTCTGTTTTCTCTGAGTGACCATCTTCAACTCTGTCAACTTCCAAGAGGCATATCTCAAGATCTACTGAACCAAATTGGATGATTTAAAGTGCATTGGATTCAGCTCAAAGTCTACTATACACCTACAAAATGTCAAGGCCATTGGATCAACCACCACAGAGAAATCTCAGTCGGGGTGCTCACTGGTCTGTGACTGTAAGTCTCCTAAAAAATCGGGGGTGTACCTTATTTTGCTAAAGTGATTTCTCTGAGTGTAGTTTATCATTTTCTTTCATTCCACTTGCAAATGGAAGCTTAATAAGCTAATAGAATATCCCTAGAAGGAATTTTGCTAATTGTAACTACACTGGTCACACTGAGCATAACACTGAGCAACTGTCAATACCAAAATAGCAAGTTTTTTCAGTTTTTGAAGTCACAAGTAGTCTGTCTTGATTTGATCATTACTTATAACATTTGCAAAGCACATATATGGTTTCTTGGTATCATTTGGAAGCTCAAGGAGTCTACTAAGCATATCTGGAGTCAAAAGAGGGCAGGTGTGAAGCAGGTTTTGCAGCACCAACTAATCTCTTGAGTGCATCCAATCATCACTCCCAACACGTTCAGCCAGAAATGCATAAAAATCTGAAGACATATATTCCCCCCCTCGATCAGAACGGAAGGTGCCCATTTTACATGCTGACAGATTTTCAGCCAAAACCAAAAACTGTTTGAAGCACATGAACACTTCGGACTTTGCTTTGAGTGGATATACCCATGCATGCCTGGAAAAATCATCAATGAAAGTCACGAAGTAAAGGTAATTTCCAAAAGAAGGTGTCTGCATAGGACCACAGACATCACTATGTACAAGCTGCAATTTCTGCATAGCCCGAACTGAACCATCTTTTGAAAAGGAAGAACGCTGCATTTTGCCCAAAATACAGCCTTCACAAACATGTTTTCCAGGTGCCTCAAGTTTGGGCAAAGAGGACACCATTTCAAATTTCTGCAGGCGTAACAAACTAGCAAAATTCAGATGACCAAAGCGTGCATGCCAAAGCTTTGCATCTGACATAGCCTGAGAATCATGAACTGCACATGCCGAATCATTTACAGATCTTTCATAGTCTATGAGCTTATACAGTCCACGACATAAAATGCCAGAAGCAATAATCACATCGCCATTTGAGAGATCATGGACTGTACACCTGTCATCAACAAATTTCACAACCAAGCCAATCTTGGCTAATGCAGAAACTGATAACTGGTTCTTTTTTATCCCTGGCACAAATAAAGCATCTGACAAAGTGAAAGAACTACCATCAGCAGTAGTCAGAATGATCTTACCAACTCCCATAACAGGATAAGAGGAGTTATTGGCGCATGTGACAGTATTCCCTGTAGGGGCAGGCTCGAGTGAAGAGAAGAAGCTGCGCTGCGAGGTAATGTTTGGTCGCCCCACTGTCAAAGTACCAAACATCTGAGTCTACTGCAGACATGCACTGGTCATGAGAAGATGGGTCAAAACTGCAGACAGTAGTAAACGCCCATTCTTCTTCCTGCACAAGATTTGCACACTCTGTTTTTGGTGTAGAGGCCTCTGCAACAACCATTCCAGCCTCTTTCTTCTTTGCCTCTTTAGCAGACAGTTTTGGACAGTTCTTTATAATATGATCATTTCCTTTACAGTACTTGCAGAACAATTTCTGCTTTTCTGATTTCTTCTCATCTTTATCTTGGTTCTTTGATTGTGCAGCATTTGCAGATTTCTGCTTACTAGCAGAAGAGCTCCATTTTCCTTTGCCCTTCTGACTAGCTAGGAAAGCTTGATCTGCAACACGCATAATGGACCTATTCTGCCTGGACTGATCTTCCTGCAACAGAACAGAGACTAATTCCTCAAATGACAAGGCATTCGGATTGTCTTTCATCATCAATCGAAGAGTAAAGGCAAAACTTTGATATGAATCAGGAAGGCCATTCAGAACGGTCTGCACAAGTGAGCTATCTGGTATAACCTCATCAGCAGAAATCAATTGTTCCTTCAGGTCTTTGATCTTTGTAAGAAAACTGTCCATCGAATCACCTTCATTCATGTGCTCACTCTCCAACTGTTTTCGGAGATAAGCAACACGAGCCTCATTCCTAGCTGTTGGGAGTGATGGTTGGATGCACTCAGAAGATTGAGTTAGTGCTGCTATACCTGCTTCACACCAGCCCTCCTTTGATTCCAGATATGCTTAGTACACACCTTAAGCTTTCAAATGATACCAAGAAAGCATATATGTACTTTGCAAATGATATGTGTAATGACCAAATCAAAACAGATAACTTGGCACTTCAAAAATCAAGAAAAACTTTCTATTTCTATAGTGACACCTGCTCAGTCTTTCACTCAGTGTGACCAGCACACTAACAATTGATCTAATTCCTTCTGGACATATTAAATTAGCTTAACAAGCTACCATTTGCAAGTGGAATGAGAAGAAATGATAAACTACTCACTGAGAAATCAATTTAGCAAAATTGTAGTTACCCCCGATATTTTAGGAACTCTGCAGACACAGACCAATGTGCACCTCGACTGAGATTTCTCTGTAATGGCTGATCCAATGACCTTGAAATTTTTTAGGTGTATAGTAGACTTTGAGCTGAATCCAATGTGCTTTGAATCACTTGATTTGGTTCAGTAGATCCTGCGATATGCTCCTTTGAAGTTGACAGACTTGGAGATGATAACTCAGAGACAACAGAGATGATGAATGTAAATCTTTCTATTAATTCACATGAATGTACAATCTCATTGGCTTGATAGATGTAGCCTAATGAGTTGGAGATGTGTAGGCTATGGTGTAGCACTCACACACTCTATAATCAGGAATATTAGCCTCGGGAATGATGGACACCCGCGAATATTGTTCCATCTGAATTTCTCTTTAGCTTGTAGATCCATCTGGATCCTATCACCTTCATAGAGTCTTTCTTGGGTACCAAGTCCCAAGTATCACTCTCCTTGAGAGCTTCCATTTCTTCATCCATAGCTCCTTTCCATTCTGGTTTGGTGATTGCTTCTTCATAGGTACCTGGTTCTTCATTCAACAAATCCTTTGCAAGATATACAGAATGTTTAGTTACAAGTGATGTGTCATACCCAAATCTGATTGGTCTTTTGCTTTCTCTCTGAGATCTTCTAATTGCTTGAGTTGAGGATTCTGGTATATCCTCTAGCTTTTTCATCTTCATCTTCCCTTTGGACTTCCAAGCCTTGAATTCCTCAAGGTTTATTGTATCATCATCATCTGAGCTTGAATCTTCTTTCTGAATTGGTTCCTCCTTGGTGAGCCTTGGGAAGTCTTCTTCCATATCATAGGGTAGACTAACTTTTGTGCACTCATTTTCATACCATGAGTCATTCTCATCAAAGATGACATCTTTGCTTACCTTGAAGCCTTTGTTTGTTGGGTTGTAGAATCTGTATCCCTTTTGGTTTAAATCATAACCAATGAAGATACATTTTTCAGCTTTAGGGTCTAGCTTTCCCCTTACTTGTGAGGGAATATGCACATATGCTACACAACCAAAGATTTTGCAATGATCCAGAGAAGGTCTCTTACCATGCCAAGCTTCATATGGTGTCATGCCATCAAGTGATTTGGATGGCAACCTGTTTATGAGATAGGTGGCAGTGGATACACTCTCTGCCCAAAGATAATTTGGCAACTTCTTTTCATTAAGCATAGACCTAGCTGTTTCTACAATGAGTCTATTCCTTCTTTCAGCTACCCCATTTTGTTCAGGTGAGTACCTTGTAGTAATCTCCCTTTTGATGCCTCTTTCCTGCAAGAAATCTTCAAACTCATTGGAGAAGTATTCTCCTCCACCATCTGACCTTAGCCTCTTCAAGCTTCTTCCTGTTTGGTTTTCAACAAGTGCAAGATACCTCTTGAAACAATTAAACACTTCATCTTTATGCTTCATAAAGTAAAAAATGATCCACCTGCTATAGTCATCAATAAAGGACACATAATACCTTGAACCTGAAATGGAAGGGTCCTTGCTAGGTCCCCAAACATCTGTGTGTACCAAGTCTAGGTAGTCTTCATGCATGAAACCTTTCCTTGAATATGGTAACCTGTGAGACTTACCAAACTGACATGCTCCACACTTGTAAATCATGTGTTGCTTGGACACATTAGGTATCCCAAGCACACATTGATCCCTGCATATTTGCTTTAGAGTTCTTTCACCTATGTGGCCTAATCTCTTGTGCCATATCTCTAACTCTGAAAGTGTTTGATCCTTGTAATTATACAAAGCAATGTTCTTGGTGTCTTCTAGCTCAAAAGTAAACAATCTACCTGGTTTCTCTCCCTTGGCTATACTTCTGAATCCATGTCTTGGGTCCTCCACATATGCTCCATGTTGTGTGAATCTGACCTGCAAACCTTTCTCCACAATCTGACCAACACTCATTAGATTCTTGGTGATGGTTGGTACATAGAGTACCCTGCTCAATAGGTTCTGGTTACCATCACATGTCTTCACATTTCCAATCTTTAAAACAGAATGTTTAGTGTCATCACCTGTCTGTACCTGATGTTTGCCCTTGGGTTCTTCTAAATCAGAAAGTAGTGCCACATTGCCAGCTACATGGTTAGAACATCCTGAGTCAATATAAAATAAATGATCATCATTTGTACCTATCTTGGAGGTCATATTCATGATCAATAGGGAGTCATCTTGCTCCTCTGTGTAATTGTTGTAGTCCCTTCTGTTTCTGAATCCACCTTGGTAGTTACCATTGTGGTTGTGGTTGTAATTGTTGTTGTATTGATTGTTGTATCCATTGTAGCCTTGGTGTTGGTTGAATCTGCCTCTCCCTTGAGAGTATCCACCACTTGAGTAGCCTCTTCCTCTCTGATTCTTGTAGTTCTTGTAGCATTCATCTGTGGTATGATTTGACAATCCACAAATGTTGCATGGTGATGAGTTGTAGGGTCTCCCCCTACCTGACTTACCTCCTCTGCCCCTGCCTCTTGATGATCTACCTCTTCCTGCATAATTAGCTTGGGAGGTAGAGCTTTCTTCATCCTGTTTCTTCCCTTTACCTTTATCCTTAACTTTCTTATCAGTATAGAGAGCAGAGGGGTTGTTACCTTTTGATTGATCTCCTGCCTTTGTAAACTTTGCTTCATGTGTGAATAGTTGGCCCATGAGTGTTGTGAGATCTGGGGTATGCATGTCCATATAGAGGTCCATTGCAGTGGTGAAACTTTCCCACTTATCATCTGCCTTGAGTCCATTTGTTACTTGCCTGACTATTTGCTCCTCTTCAATCTCCTCTCCAATGCCTGCTAATTGTTCTGCCACATCTTTAATCTTTGTTACATACTCTGAGACTGATTGCTTGGGCTGCTTCCTAAGGGTTGTGAATTCAATCCACAGTTGATTTTTCCTAGCTCTTGTGTTGGAAGAAAAGTATGTTGACAGAGTTTCCCAAGTCTCTTGGGAAGTCTTACAGTTCCTTACATGAGGTAAAAGAAAATCAGATATAGAGTTTAGGAGGTAAGACCTTGCCAAAGCATCTTTTGCACACCATTGGTTGAGCCTCTCATGTTCATCCTTGGTAGGTAGTCCTCTGGTTTTAAAAAAGGGCAATTCCTCATCTCCTGATATGTATCCAAATAAGCTCCTTCCTTGTAGATAGGTCTTCATCCTCAGAGACCAAGCTTGGTAGTTGTTCCTGTCCAATTTCTCAATGAATGAAGGAAATCCATCTCCCATGTTTACCTTATTTGCTCTGATACCACTGTTGGGAGTGATGGTTGGATGCACTCAGAAGATTGAGTTAGTGCTGCTATACCTGCTTCGCCACCAGCCCTCCTTTGATTCCAGATATGCTTAGTACACACCTTAAGATTTCAAATGATACCAAGAAAGCATATATGTACTTTGCAAATGATATGTGTAATGACCAAATCAAAACAGATAACTTGGCACTTCAAAAATCAAGAAAAACTTTCTATTTCTATAGTGACACCTGCTCAGTCTTTCACTCAGTGTGACCAGCACACTAACAATTGATCTAATTCCTTCTGGAAATATTAAATTAGCTTAACAAGCTACCATTTGCAAGTGGAATGAGAAAAAATGATAAACTACTCACTGAGAAATCAATTTAGCAAAATTGTAGTTACCCCCGATATTTTAGGAACTCTGCAGACACAGACCAGTGTGCACCTCGACTAAGATTTCTCTGTAATGGCTGATCCAATGACCTTGAAATTTTGTAGGTGTATAGTAGACTTTGAGCTGAATCCAATGTGCTTTGAATCACTTGATTTGGTTCAGTAGATCCTGAGATATGCTCCTTTGAAGTTGACAGACTTGGAGATGATAACTCAGAGACAACAGAGATGATGAATGTAAATCTTTCTATTAATTCACATGAATGTACAATCTCATTGGCTTGATAGATGTAGCCTAATGAGTTGGAGATGTGTAGGCTATGGTGTAGCACTCACACACTCTATAATCAGGAATATTAGCCTCGGGAATGATGAAGGACACCCGCGACTTTTCAAGTACAACTTATATAAGAATGAGTGATAGTTTGAATTCAAATTTGAATTCTTGGCTCCCTTCAATCACTCCTCTAAAAGTAGGGAGATATTCTCTCCAATTACACCATCCAAAATTCCACGACTCTAATCAATTAGGTGTGATACAAGTAAATGCCAAGTCATATAGACTTTTTACAATGAGTAAAAGGTAATAACACATAAGACTAAGTTCCTATGGTTCTTGCTTCTCATAGAGATATCATTCAAGGGTTCCAAGCTAATCTTCCAAGGTTCCAAGCCAAGTGTGAAGGCTTGAAATGCACCAACACTAGCCTGGTACAAAGTGGTAAGTGTATCCCAAGCATCCTTTGCTGTTCTGCAAGATCGAATGTGAGGAATAATGGCACGTTTGACAGACAAAGCTATCAATGCATGTGCCTGGGCATCTCTGCCATCCCAACGAATCTGCTCTGTAGTAGGTGCAACAAAAACAGCAGCACGAACAGGAATCTGCGGAATATCATCTTCGACACCATCTTCATCAGCTCCAACACTTGTATTTGGAGTACCTGTCGTTACAGGTGTAACAGGACGTCTTTCAACACCCTGCACAATGTTCCACAATCCTTTTGCAACCAGTACATGTCGCATCATATAAGCCCATAATGGGTAGTTGGTACCATCCAACTTATCCTCAACAGCCAACATACGGAATACATCACTGCTTTCAGCCATGGCCGGTGACTAAAATACCTTGATGCAAAAAATTGACTGTATCTCAAAAAGTTGAACAGAACTGCCCAGACGAGTTCTGCTAGACCTGTAGCAGACTTCGAGACGCTTAAACTGGCGAACAGAAACTCGTATATACCTTTGGCACAAAAGGACGAAATAGCCTGCACAAGCACTACGATAGTGCGTTCGGAGGCCAAAACGAGCTCAGATCGCGATTTCGGCACCACAAAGCGAAGCGGTTTTGTTCTCGGAAACACCCTGAGTATGCTCACCAAATTTTGTGCGAATCTGAGACTGCAAACGGAGGAGTGTCGACGGCACCCTAGAAGAAGCAACGACCTGCTCTGATACCAATTGTTGGAGTTAGACGTCTGCGGAAGCACGCGAACAGCACAAGGAAGAAGAAGAAGCTTGGAGCACAACACACAAGACTGAATGTATTACTAGAGAATGTACAAAGATAAGTAGCCCATTAGGGCAATAGGCGTATATACAAGCCGGGGGAAAAAAACCTCCTAAAGAGGGAAAAAAGTGCCCCGGCGGTCCTAGAGTGTTCACACACATCACTACCTAAATATATCAACAATACATATATATATACATATATATACATATATATACACACACACACACACATATATATAAATATATATATATATATATATATATATATATATATATATATATATATATATATATATATATATATATATATATATATATATATATATATATATATATATATTTATATATATGTGTGTGTGTGTGTGTGTGTGTGTGTGCCTGTGTGTGTGTGTGTACTGTTGGAGAAACAATCACTAATTGGACAAATATTTGAAGGTCAAAGCTTCAGAAGAAAACCACATGCCTATGTGAAGGGACAAATTTACAAGTGTATTATATTTGTAAAGTTAGTTCACTTTAGTTCTAGAAGTTTTTTAAAATCACGAGAATGAGAAAATCTATATAAGTTAGTTTGTATCAACTAACGCAAAGAGACAAGTGGAAGAGAATGATAGAATGTGAGAAGGAGTTCATTTTGTATGACTGAGTAAAGTCGGGCTTCTCTGAGTGAGAAAGCATCTGTAAAACTTCTGAGTTTTTCATAGCTATGAGAAGAAATAGTTAAAGTTCTATGTATGAGACTCTCTCCATCATCTCCATGCTTGTCTACTGATCAAATTCAAGTTCAAGTTCAAGTTTTCCAAGAAACTCGATGCCTGGCATCGAGTTTGTGCTGATAATTCTGTGTTTTATTCTTTGAGTTCTAACTCCTTCTAAATCTTCTTAGAAACATGAGGTTTGTGAAGCAACTCGATGCCTGGCATCGAGTTTCAGCATAAAGTCGATGCTTGGCATCGACTTCCCACATAAAAGTGGTCTTGATCATATGTGTGTTAAATGCGCCTATTTCAGGAACAAAAAAGTGGCTGAAAAAGCTCAAAGTCGATGCCCGGAATCGACTTTTGGTTGCAAGTCGATGCTAGGCATTGAATTTTCATTTTCAGACAGTGATCCTTACTAAAACAGGCAAAATTTCCACCTTTGGAAGTCATACAGGGTCATCTTGTGAAGGTCAACTAGAGTTCTAGAGATCCATTTCAAGCATATGATAGCTTGTTGGAAAGATCTACTATTTTACTTTCATCCATCAAAAGATCTTGGAAAAATAATATTTGGGCTAAGAGAAATTAGCAAAATACTGAAGGTATGTCATTTCAGTGATTGAAAAGTTATGTAGAAGCAAAAGTCTTGGTTTTGGCTATCATTTCTCAAAGTTTGGAGTGGCAATGAGTTAGTGGTGACCATAGAGGTGTTCTAGTGTCACATTAATTCATTTCTTGTGGTGTTTTACACATCAACAAGTGGTATCAGAGCAGAAAGGTCCTAAAGAGCAGAAGGCGGCAAAGGTACGAGAAGTTTTGAAAAGTTTTTCATTTAAGTTTGAAAGGTGAAGCATTTGAAGACACAAGGTATCAAAGGTTACTTCAAAAAGTATCCTCATACACAAAGAACTCCAAAAGGTATTATCCTTTATCCTTTAAGCTCACAGGTTGCAGCAGAAGGAAAGGAGTATGGAAGATCATATCTCATTCACAAACTGGACAAAGATAATTATCCCGCATGGGTAATGAGAATGGAAGCCTTACTTATGAGTAAGGATCTCATGGTATATGTAACATGTGAAGAAGAGAAGCCAGTATTTGAAGATGAAAGCCAACCAAAGAAAGAAGAACTAGATGCTTTAAAGCATTGGCAGAAGAAGGATGCAAGTGCAAAAGCCTACATTTACAATACAATCGCAGATCATTTGCTACCACACATCAGAGGATTGGAATCATCTGAAGATATATGGAATGCATTGGAATATCATTTACAAAGTACTACCAAAGCAAGGAAAGCAAGTCTATGGTCAGAAACATTCAAGAAGAAGCCAAGTCAAAGTATTAGTGATTATGTCACTAAGATGAAGGATCTTGTAGATAGTCTTGGATCCATAGATGAAGATATTGAGGATCACAAGTTGATTGCTCAATTACTTACAGGTTTGAGAGGAGATGAAAGGTGGAAACCTTTTGTCTTATCAAGAGAACTCTCATTAAATCAGTATGTTCCATATTTGAATCAATTACTTGGTGCTCACATATGAGCAAGACTTGAAGGGAGATGGAGATAAAGGACAAAGTTCTGCAATGTACATGAAGAACAAGAAGAAAGGAGATAAAGGTAAAGCAAAGGATGACGAAGAATCAAGTTCTCAAGTTTATTTTGCAAGAGGTAAAAGCACTGGCAGAGGAAGACCAAGAGGTTTTGGAAGAGGAAGAGGTAATCAAAATAACAACAAGAAGGCTTGCTGGATCTGTGGATTGAGTAATCATTTGGCTCATGACTGTTGGCACAATCAACAAGGATCAAAACAAAATCAGAATAACAATAGCAGAGGCAGAGGTGGAAGATATCAAAGTAATTTTCAGAGAGGTAGACAAAGTCAAAGAGGAGGCTACGGTAGAGGTGGAGGAAGAAGTTGGGGACAGAATCAATCCTACAACACCACCTACTACAACTATGCAAATGACACACAGAATGAAAGTCATACATCATTGATGATGAATTCAATCAGCACATCAGATAAAGAAGATCTAAAGGTATTTTACATTGACTCTGGATGCTGTAATCATTTTTCTGGAAACATAGAATTGATGTCGGAATTTGAAAAAGGCATTTCTAGTCATACAATTCAAACAGGTGATAATACAAGACATAGTGTACATTCAATTGGAAAAGTGAAATGCAAGAGTGGAGCATATTTGCGAACTAATGTTTTGTATGTTCCCACAATACCTAAAAACTTGATTAGTGTGGGACAGATAGTTGAAAAAGGTTTTCAAGTCAGGTTTACAAATAAAGGAGTATTTGTTGAAGATCCAGAGAATGGATATAATCAGATTGTCTCTGGTAAGAAAGAAGGTAGACTCTTTACTTTAAGAGTACAAGGGAACATTGGTCAAGCTTTGCTCACACATGGTGAAGGAGTGATTACAGAACTTGATCTCTGGCATAAGAGATTAGGTCATTTCAATGAAAGAGGAATTAAAGCTATGGTTGCAAATCAGTCTGTACTAGGACTACCAAATGTGCATAGTCAACATATGGTTTATAAATGTGAAGCATGTCAAATGGGTAAAGCATATAGGTTACCATTTCAGAAGAAAGGATTCAAACATGATGGATTACTAGAGCTTATTCATACAGATATATGGGGACCAACAAAAGAAGGATCTATCAGTGGCTCAAGGTATTATGTTCTTTTCATTGATGATGCTACAAGATGGATAACATTATATGTTTTGAAGGAAAGATCAGAAGTGTTTGGAGCTTTCAAGCATTTTCATGCAATGCAGAGACAATCACAGGTCAAAAGCTTAAAAGACTGAGGTCTGATGGAGGGGGAGAATACTTCTCCCAAGAGTTCAATGATTATCTTTGGAATGCAGGTATTAAGAGAGAAATAACTTGCAAGTATAAACCACAACAAAATGGTGTAGCAGAAAGAAGAAACAGGACTTTGGTTGAGTTTGCTAGAGCTCTGCTGAAGGAGAAGAATTGTCCAAATTATCTTTGGGCTTAGGCTGTAAATACAGGCACATATCTTATGAATAGATTACCATGTGAAGCTCTAAATGGAATGACTCCATATGAAGCTTGGTGGGGTAAGAAACCAACACTAGATCATTGTAGAGTGTTTGGATCAATTGCATATGCTTATGTGCCATCACAACTTGGACATAAACTTGAACCAAAGGCAGAAAAATATGTGTTCATTGGTTATGATGAAAAGCAGATGGGTTACAGGTTGTGGAATCCTCTAACCAAATAATTTCTTGTTTCTAGAGATGTTACATTTGATGAAGAGAAAAGTTGGTTTGCAGATCAAAGTCATACAGCTGAAGAATTTGAAAAAGAGGTAAGAAGATGTGAGAAAGGAAAATCAATTGTGCAGGTAAATAGAGATGAAGACTATATGCAAGCAAGTACATCCAGAAGTGGATTAACAAGAAGGAATGAAGAAGCTCCTATATTTGATGAAGAGGTGTATCCAGACACATATGAAGAATGTGAACCAAGAAGGTCAAGCAGGACTAGAAGACAACCAGAAAGGTATTCTTATGATACTTCTTATATAACTCAGAAGAATTATGCTTACATGGTCAAAGATGCTGAAGAACCTCAGAACTATGATGAAGCTAAAGGTAAGAAACAATGGGAAGAAGCAATGAATGAAGAATTCAATGCACTAGAGGAGAACAAGACATGGGAACTTGTTCCTAAACCAAATGGTAAGAAAGTAATTGGAAATAAATGGGTTTATAAAGTGAAGAAGTTTGCAGATGGAAGTATAGCAAGATACAAAGCTAAACTGGTGGTGAAAGGCTATGCCCAAACCTATGGCATAGATTATGATGAGACATTCAGCCCTGTAGCTAACATATCAACTATAAGGACAATCATTGCTATCGCAGCTTCAAAAGGATGGACCCTAAGTCAAATGGATATAAAGAATGCATTCTTGAATGGATACATATCAGATGAGGTATACATAGAACAACCTCAAGGGTTTATAGATTCCAGGTATCCAAATTTTGTTTGCAGGTTGAGAAGAGCACTCTATGGATTGAAGCAAGCTCCAAGAGCATGGAACTATAGACTCGTGAAGTATCTTAATGATCTTGGATATCAAAGTTCAAAAGCAGATCCAAGTCTACTTATCAAACGAACACAGGAAGGTACAATCTACATTTGTATATATGTAGATGACATTATAATCACAGGTACTTCAGATGAAGGAATCAAGGAGGTAAAGAGATTACTTGAGAAAGAGTTCAAGATTAGTGACCTAGGAAACTTGTCATACTTTCTTGGAATGGAATTCACTTATATAGATCATGGCATATATGTATCACAAGAAAGATATCTTCTGAATCTATTGAAGAAGTTTGATATGGAAAATTGGAGAGAAGCTTCAACTCCATTGGAAGTCAACCACAAGCTCAGTAAATATGATGGTGCAGAATATAAAGATATCAGGAAGTATCAATCTCTTGTGGGTAGTTTGATTTATGCTACACTAACAAGACTTGATCTTAGTTATGTAGTGGGAGTGTTGTCACAATTCATGCATTGGATTGCAGGTCAAAGAGTTCTCAGATATATCAAAGGAACTATAAAGGAAGGATTATATTATCCTTTTATATCATATTTGAAGTTGAGAGCCTACAGTGACTCAAACTGGGCAGGTAACCAGGATGACAGAAGATCAACTCATGGCTACATGATATACATTGGTGATAAGCTTGTAAGTTGGTGTTCAAAGAAACAACATACAGTAAGTAGCATTATCATCAACTGAAGCTGAGCACAAAGGACTTGTGGAAGCAGCTAAGGAGGTCATATGGATGCAAACATTGTTCAAAAGCTTGGGCATTGATCAAGGTATACCTACAATACATGGAGATAATATGAGTTCAATTTATCTTGCAGCAAATCCAGTATTTCATGCAAGAACAAAACATATAGAGATACATTATCATTTCCTGAGAGAAAAGGTAATGGAGAAAGAAATTGAAGTGGAGTACATTTCTACAAAAGATCAGATAGCAGACATAATGACAAAGAGCTTGGATGGTGTGAAGATCAGCAAATTCAAAAGCATGGCAGGAGTAAAAGAAAAGAAGAAGATATGAAGGAACAGAGAATGTCAATTAGTGATTGAGGGGGAGTTGTTGGAGAAACAATCACTAATTGGACATATATTTGAAGGTCAAAGCTTCATAAGAAAACCACATGCCTTTGTGAAGGGACAAATTCACAAGTGTATTATATTTGTAAAGTTAGTTCACTTCAGTTGTAGAAGTTTTTTAAATCACGAGAATGAGAAAATCTATATAAGCTAGTTTGTATCAACTGACGCGAAGAGAGAAGAAGTGGAAGCGAGTGATAGAATGTGAGGAGGAGTTCATTTTGTATGACTGTCGAGCTTCTCTGAGTGAGAAAGCATCTGTAAAACTTCTGAGTTTTTCATAGCTATGAGAAGAAATAGTTAAAGTTCTGTGTACGAGACTCTCTCCATCATCTCCATGTTTGTCTACTGTGAATGATTTCAAAAGTTCAAGTTTTCCAAGCAACTCGATGCCTGGCATCGAGTTTGTGCTGATAAGTCTGTGTTTTATTCTCTGAGTTCTAACTCCTGCTAAATCTTCTTAAAAACATGAGGTTTGTGAAACAACTCGATGCCTGGCATCGAGTTTCAACATAACATCGATGCTTGGCATCGACTTCCCACATAAAAGAGGTCTTGATTATATGTGTGTTAAACGCGCCTATTTCAGGAACAAAAAAGTGGCTGAAAAAGCTCAAAGTCGATGCCTGGCATCGACTTTTGGTTGCAAGTCGATGCTAGGCATCGAATTTTCATTTTTAGACAGTGATCCTTACTAAAACAGGCAACATTTCCCATTTTGGAAGTCATACAGGGTCATCTTGTGAAGGTCATAACTTGAGTTCTAGAGATTCGTTTCAAGCATATGATAGCTTGTTGGAAAGCTCTACTCTTTTACTTGCATCCATCAAAAGATCTTGGAAAAATAATATTTGAGCAAAGAGAAATTAGCAAAATACTGAAGGTATGTCATTTCAGTGACTGGAAAGTTCTATAGAAGTAAAGGTCTTGGTTTTGGCTATTATTTCTCAAAGTTTGGAGTGGTAATGAGTTAGTGCTGACCATAGAGGTGTTCTAGTGTTCATTTCTTGTGGTGTTTTACATACACACACACACACATGTTGAAGAAACACTCACGAATTTGACAAACAGACATAAAAAGAAAAGAAAAAAAAAAAGGAAGGAAGGAAGCAGAATCAGAGAAAATCAAAAGCCTTAATGGAGGGACAAATCCACGACCGTTATGTACAGTACAGAATCTCCCAGAATCAGAATACAATACACCAAATCAAACTGTACATAGAGAGAACGTGCAAAGGAATAATAGAAGGGAAGTGCGAACAAGAACGTGCACGGAAGAGCATGGAAGAATGAGGACTATATATATATCAATCAAGAATCGACAGAGGGAGAGAGAGGTGAAGAGAGATATAGCAGATGCGCAGAGACGCAGAGATACAGAAATATAGAGAGAGAGGTAGAAGACGCCATAGATCGCGTATGTAACGTAGAAGACGCCAGAGATCGCATATGTATAGATGAATAACAGAAGCCTGAGATATCGGGTATTCATCTGAGAGAAAGATGGTAATAAGAAACTACTCAGTATAGGAGAGTTTCTGTAGCTTGAGCAAGAAGAGGCCAAGCTCACTTGTACACATCTTCTCTAATAATAACACATGTTCATGTGGATGTTTGTGCATATTGTTTGTGTGCGGAAGAAACAGAGTATGTTTTAAAGTTAGTTAACAGTTAACGTTTCCTCAGTAACCGCATTCTTGGTCAGTTGCAGTTCTTACTGTAAAAGTATTTTCCGATAGAAGAACGAAGTAGATTTCGCAGAGTAATGCGAAGTTTTGTGTGACAGATAGCTCATTCTGTAGCTAGACATCTCTACTTTCAGTTGATCAAAGTTTCCGGTGAAAAAGATATCTATACACAGTACAAAGTGTGACCGGAAAAGGTTGTTTGAACTGGTGGAGTTTTCTCTTAAACTTCAGAAAGAGTTCAGTAAGTCAAGAAAGTTCATGCATCACCTCCTTACTTCATGTATGTTCACTTGAAGTAATTATAAATAGATTTGAAGTTCATTCCGGTACAATTCCGGTACGATTACGGTGTCAGTCCAGTGACAGTCTGGTAAAGTTTCGGTGAAATTTCTTCCAGAGAATTTAAAACACAGTCTTTTATGATAAGAGCTAGACTTCGCTAAGCTATTGGTTGATTACAGAAGTGTTCTGAATCACTCTAGCTTAGTTCTTCTTGGGCGTGGCGATTTCCGCAGGCTTACTAAGGTTCAGCCTTCGTCGCGTCGACAAGGAGTGGTATCAGAGTAAAGAAAGTATACCACTTTTCCGCAACAGTGGTATCAGAGCCAGAGCTAGGCATATCTAATCAGAGCCCAGAGTATTTACCATCATTGGAAACAAGCTGGTAGAGCCAGAACGAGAAAGATTCTGAAGAGCAGAAAGATTCACAAAAGCTCACCGGAAGTAACAGAAACAAGAAGATCATGGCAGACCACGTTACTATTGATAAGCTGGACAAAGATAATTATCCAGCATGGGTAATGCGCATGGAAGCCTTACTTATGAGTAAGGACTTAATGATGTACGTGACCGGAGAAGAAAAGAAGCCGACCTTTGAAGATGATAGTCAACCGGAAAAAGAAGAATTAGAAGCCTTGAAGCTGTGGCAGAAGAAAGATGCAACGGCAAGAGCCTACATCTATAATACCGTAACAGATCATCTACTACCACATATCAGAGGTCTGGAGAAAGCAGAGGACATATGGAGTGCATTGGAAGATCATTTCCAAAATACTACGAAAGCTAGGAAGGCTAGCTTATGGTCCAAATTTACGACGTTCAAAAAGAAGTCGAGTCAAAGCATAAGTGATTATGTCACTAAAATGAAGGATCTAGCAGATAGTCTTGGATCCATAAATGAAGAAGTTGAAGATCATAGATTGATAGCGCAAGTGCTCACAGGGTTGAGAGGAGATGAAAGGTGGAAACCTTTCGTACTATCAACTGAACTCTCCTTAAATCATTTTGTGCCAGATTTAAATCAATTGCTTGGTTTGATGCTCACATATGCACAAGACCTGAAAGGAGATGCAGATAAAGGACAAAGCTCTGCAATGTACATGAAGAACAAAAAGAAAGACAAAGGTAAGACAAAAGACGAAGAAGAGTCGAGTTCTCAGGCCTATTACGCAAGAGGTAAAGGCACTGGCAGAGGAAGAGCAAGAGGCTTTGGAAGAGGAAGAAGTAACCAGAATACCAACAAGAAGGCTTGCTGGATCTGTGGACTCAGTAATCACTTGGCTCATGATTGCTAGCACAATCAACAAGGATCAAATCAAAAAACAGTAATAGCAGAGGCAGAAGCAGAAGATATCAAAGAGGAAGACAAAATCAAAGAGGAGGCTATGGTAGAGGTGGAATAAGAAGTTGGGGACAGAATCAATCCTACAACACCACCTACAACAACCACGCAAACGACACGCAGAATGAAAGTCATACATCGTTGATGATGAACTCTATCAGCACATCGGAAAACGAAGACCTAAAGGTATTTTACATTGATTCTGGATGCTCTAATCATCTGTCAGGAAATAAAGAACTGATGTCAGAACTAGAAAAAGGTAGTTCTAGTCACACTGTTCAAACAGGTGACAATACAAGACATAGCGTACACTCAATTGGAAAAGTAAAATGCAAGAATGGAGCAGATTTGCTAACCAATGTTTTGTATGTTCCAACAATACCGAAAAATTTGATTAGCGTGGGACAGATAGTTGAGAAAGGTTTTCAGGTCAGATTTACAAATAAAGGTGTATTTGTAGAAGATCCCGAGAACGGATACAATCAGATCGTTTCTGGAAAGAAAGAAGGAAGACTCTTTACTTTAAGAGTACAAGGGAACATTGGCCAAGCGTTGCTCACACATGGAGAAAAGGTAATGACAGAACTTGATTTATGGCATAGAGATTGGGTCATTTCAATGAAAAAGGAATTAAAGCTATGATAACGAATCAGTCAGTATTGGGATTACCAAATATACAGAATCAACATATGATTCATAAGTGTGAAGCATGTCAGTTGGGAAAAGCCCATAGGCTACCTTTCCAGAAGAAAGGATTCAAACATGATGAAGTACTCGAGCTTATTCATACAGATGTATGGGGGCCAACGAAAGAAGGATCAATCAGCGGATCAAGGTACTATGTTCTATTCATTGATGATGCAACAAGGTGGATAACTATTTA
>CM035413.1:175595900-175748400 GCA_020310875.1 Ceratopteris richardii
CTTTTAACAACCCAATATTTAGAGAGGATAGTAAGGAAGAGAAAAATTGAAAATTTGCTATTTTGTCTTCATTATCTGTGTAACAAAAACTTGGTAATTTCATCCATTTTAGCTCCCTTTAATATGTCAAAAAAATCTTCAACATGGAGCATGGGATACTTATTCTTTATTATAAGATTGTTTAATGCCCTATAATCGACACTTATTCTTGGGAATATCATCAGCTTTGATTCTACCTTGATGATAACCCAAGTGTAGGTCAATCTTTGAGAAGATTTTAGCTCCCTTTAAGATGTCGAAGAGATCTTAACCATCTTTCTTTTGTATAAGAAAGATAGGTGCGGCTCAAACCAGCTTGGCTTTAATCTATTTCGGCTTTAATCTATTTCTCGACTTTTAGATTTTGTCAAAGGGGATTTTGAGATTTTGGTTTGGTTCCCAAAAACAGATCTATTCCATGATCAATGTTTCCATGAGAGGGTGGAAAGCCTTGGGGGCGTTCCTTAGGGAACACATCTTTAAATTCATTCATAAGTTTATTAAATAGGATGAGAAACTTTTATAGTTCTGTGTGAAATCAAGGGAGTACTTCATTGTGTTCACCCTTGATTTTATACAATACCCCGTCACGCTAGAATTCCAAAGTACTTGTATGATAATATCTGGACAATAAAGTGCATAGTTTATAAAAGTATGCATGGCCGATTCATCCACCATAATCTGGACGGTATGACCTTTGATTGACCCGTGCATCATGTGGACCAAATTCTTGAGGTTGCTATATGTTTTTAGACACCTATCACTTATGGGTACTATCACAGTGCATAATATGAACTTTTGTGGCACTTGAATTTTCATCCAAATTCAAGGTCTATATCATGTGTGTGTGTTTTTCCTTACCTTTATCAATCAAAGTGATCATATTGTCTCTTCCGCTTCGCCTTTACATTTAATGGTATTTCTTTGAAAACGACCAGTTTCCTGTGGAACATCTATAGAAGAATTGTCCTCGTAAATTTGCACAATCTTAATAACTTCATCAAGCGACTTAGGCATGTCTCACCACATATTTGTTGGTTAAAATGAAACAACGAAGCTTGGAAATCATCAAGGTTTTTTAATTTCATAATTATGTCTCAATATTTCGAAATGTATACCAATAATGATCTTCCCTTTTGCTGTATTCGATCCTAAGCCTCTCGATTGAGTTCCTCCTCATTTTCGAGGAGAAACTCCTTTTTGAAGATGCAAGTGAACTCGACCCATGTCGAGTTTTTATGGGTCTCAGAGAGACTCATCCACCACATGTAAGCCTTCGATGATAAACTGACCTCTACAACTCGCACATGTTTGGGGATGTTCTTAGTTAGTGGACATCGTTGCACTTTTCCAAAAATACGCTTCGCCTTTACATTTAATGGTATTTCTTTGAAAACGATTTCTTTGAAAACGATTTCTTTGAAAACGACCAGTTTCCTGTGGGACATCTATAGAAGAATTGTCCTCGTAAATTTGCACAATCTTAATAACACTTCATCAAGCGACTTAGGCATGTCTCACCACATATTTGTTGGTTAAGTTCTCAAATGAAACAACGAAGCTTGGAAATCATCAAGGTTTTTTAATTTCATAATTATGTCTCAATATTTCGAAATGTAAACCAATAATGATCTTCCCTTTTGCTGTGTTCGATCCTAAGCCTCTCGATTGCATTCCTCCTCATTTTCGAGGAGGAACTCCTTTTTGAAGATGCAAGTGAACTCGACCCATGTCAAGAGTTTTTATGGATCTCAGAGAGACTCATCTACCACATGTAAGCCTCCGATGATAAACTAACCTCTACAACTCTTTGGGGATGTTCTTAAGTTAGTGGACATCGTTGCACTTTTCCAAAAATATTAAGAGGAGAAATCGCTATCATATCGATATTGCTTGCTACATCTTTGAACTTCTCCAAAATAGCCCGAAGTTGATTTTGAGCTCTGTCAATGGATTGACGAAGTGGATTGACGAAGCTGTATGACCTCAACCTAGATACTAATGATTTTGAGCTCCGTCAATGGATTGACGAAGCTCTATGAAATCAACCTAGATACTAAACAAATGTCAAAGACCTAGTTCTAGTTTCCCCTTCTCAAGGTTTAAAGCTTATCAAGCGCATGAGTTGGAATTGAAATCATCTTTGCGCATGCATATGATGCATGTGATGTGGGGACTAAACATGAATGAAGATATTCAAAAACAGTTGGAATTGAAATCATTCTTGCATAGCTTTGCTTTCGTATCTCAATCACTTGGGTAGTCTTCGTTGGATGTTGCTTCACTCTCTTCCTTTTGCTTTAAAATGAATAGTGCTCCACTTCAAATGTTAAACTCTCGAATGTCGTGTTGACCTTTTGGTTTACAAGAGATCCTCCCTTGGATATGATCGTAAGTTCAATACCTACGAGCACACCGAAAGTTTTTCATCTTTTGTTTTTTATGTTATTGAGCTTCTATACCTACACAAATAAAAATTACGCAACAGCTATCGAATGTCGAATGGGCTAAGCTCTCTCCGTTCTCAGTTCAAGGTCTTGATGGCGTAGCTGTAGAGGAAAGGCATTTGTATTGTCCTTGTTTTTTCTTGCTCTCCTCAAACTTCCCCCCATGTATATGTATATATATATAGATCTAATGTCTTCCACTAAAATCTACTAGTGGTTAAAGTGATCTTGACCGCTACTTTCCACTAAATCTACTAGTGGTTAAGGTTCGCTACTTTCCACTAAATCTACTAGTGGTTAAGGTTAAGTGATCTTGACCGCTACTTTAGTAGCTTCCACTAGTGGTTGGTATACTCTCTTAGTACACACGTACGTACGTGCAAATACATATGTACACACATGCGTACGTGCCATGCTCTATATGCATGTGTATGATACGTATACATGATAACACGTACGTACGTGCAAATACATATGTACACGCGTACGTGCAAATACATATGTACACGCGTACGTGCAAATACATATGTACACGCGCACGTGCATGCACGTTGTCCACATGCAATTTTTGTAACAAGATATCCGTACTATGCACATGACTCGTACATTCGCGGGCACGTAAATGGCCTCTTGCATGTCATATCAGCATACATGGAGTTCATATGCATTACACGGGCGTATACAGTATATACGTACATGCTCTACATCTGCATGTGCCGCGATATCTACCTACATCTCTGCACATCCACGTATGCACGCTATGAATGTACGATGTGTATGTCTGCACACCTGCATGAACACGAAAGACGGGTGTGCGGGCCCACATGCATGGCGCATATGTGCGTATTATCTATATACGCACATGCTCTACATCTGTGCCGCGATATCTACCTACATCTCTGCACATCCACGTATGCACGCTATGAATGTACGATGTGTATGTCTGCACACCTGCATGAACACGAAAGACGGGTGTGCGGGCCCACATGCCTGGCGCATATGCATATTCCCACTGAGCGCATCCACGTCACCTATTTTACCTCCATCTACCAGAAAGCATCTAAAATGCAAAGCATATAATATAATATACGAACCTAGTAATAGTTACCTCATCAGCATTCAAAAGCATCTCTACTGCATGATAGTATCAAATATACATGTTCACAATACCTAACATACACGGTAGTGCAGGAAGAATCTTGAATCCTGAAATTTACAATTGAAACAAACATTCTACACGAAGTATCTAATATATATGTGCATGGAAGGATCTTATAAAACACGTCCATGTGCATGGAAAGTTTCTTGGATTCTCTGAAATGAAAATTAAAAACGTTAGTATATGTGCAAGGAAGAATCTTAAATTCTGAAACGCTAATGTACAAGGAAGAATCTTGAATAATCTTGAATTCTGACACGCTGGTGTATGTAACAAGGAAGAATCTTGAATTCTGAACTTACAATTGAAACACATTCTACACGGAGGTATTGAATGGAAGAATCTTGAATTCTACACTGAGAATTAAAACACGTCCATGTGCATGGAAAGATTCTTGGATCCACTGAAACACAATTTAAAGCAAAATAAAAGCAAATAAAACCACTGAAACAATTTATCTGCACAACAATTGATCTTACAAAGCACTCAGTTACAATTACAAACATCGTTAAATAAGTAGCACTCAGTTTTGAGCATTATATAATTAGAGACCACTCGTTAAATACACCTTGTGAATACAGTTGTGAAATACAGTAACTCCCATTATTCTAGTAGTAGTAAAGAGTTAAATACAACTTGTGAAACAGTAACTCCCATTATCCCAGACGTAGTAAAGAGTTATAACTTGTGAAATACAACATTATATGCAAAACTAGCTATACTTTAGTATTTGTTCCTCTGCCTTATATACTTAACAGCTAATATCTGCACACTGCCACTACATCCCTATGTAACATACTTCAGAATTCTGAAAATGTAGTCAACCAACAGACTTTGTTCACAACATTGTACCACCCACCCCTACACGAGCCCTCTGACTGCTGCATGTATTGCAAGCAGTACAATCAGATTGTATGCACCGGCAAACAAAATTTCCGGTTACAGGTGACCGGATACATTCACAGGCCGTACCACATACACATGCATTTCCACCACTGCAAAACAGGCCACCAATTAATCAACTCTAGGATTCACTCTTTAAATAAAAGAGAGAGGCAAAAAGACTACCCCTGTGTCCCTTGAGCTGATGTGGCTGATGTTCCACATCTGAAATGTTTAAATGAAAGACAGCAGTTAAGAGTAAGACAGTACAGAATTTTGGTACAGAATATCGACAAAGTACTACCAAAAATAGAGTGCAACAAATAAACAAAAATAAGGAGCAGAACAAAATACTGGAATTTATACCCCGCAAAGAAAATGAGTCTACCAAATATAGCCAAAACACAGATGTTCCATTCATGATGAAAACCAGAAGGTAAGGCAACAAAATGAATGAGCAGCAAAAAAATGCAACAAAAGTACGTATGACTGTCCTTCCATCCTAAAATTGTATTAAAAATGTCTTTTCAACACAAGGTGAAAGAAAATACAACCAAAGAGTATATGGAACTCCATAGCATACAGCAGTTCGAAATGAAATGCAAATCCCTCATGATATGTCAAAACAACCTAGCATGAAATCTAGCAACTACAACCAAAGAGCAAAGAAGCACATGACCATCTCCAGCAGCAGCATTATGCAAAGATACATTTTCCATTCATGATGAGCCAAAACGCTGAAACCAAAACATCAAATTGGAGCAAAAACAGTCCAAAACGGGGGTGTGGCCTAAGTGGTTTACGCCACACTGGCTGGGACGGTGTCCCAAGTTCAAGTCCTGAATGGCTCTGGAATCCTTGTTGAGGGCTGCCCACCCCTTCATAGTGGGTAATTTCAAATTTCCTGTACTCTTATAAAAAAAAAACAGTCCAAGACAGTCCAAAAAATAACACAAGGTCCCAAAAAACTTGGCTACAAAACAGCCAAAGCTGTAGTTGCAGCAGGAACAAAGGAAGCTGTAGTTGCAGCAGGAAAAGTACCATTTCAACTACCAAAAAAGTGGAAGCTCAACAAAGCAGTAAATACAGCCAATGGAAACAAATATAGTTCATGATGATCAAAACATACCTTTGTATCAAACACCATGGTCTAGAGCGAGCTAACATAGACATGCCAAACACACAAAAAATGCATTGGCAAACAGAGTAGTGAAGCATAAGCATAGCAGTTCAAGCAAAAAACAGCGTCCAAAAACAACTTTCTAAATTGAATGAAAAGGTGGTCAAAAGAGTATGCAAAACATAAAAAGTCTAAGAAATATGGTCCAAAAATAATAAGAAACACATTCCAAAACAATTATCTAAATGAAAGTCCAAAAAATAACACAAGGTCCCAAAACTTGGCTACAAAACAGCCAAAGCTGTAGTTGCAGCAGGAACAAAGGAA
The DNA here is from genome assembly GCA_020310875.1 of Ceratopteris richardii. NCBI lineage: Eukaryota > Viridiplantae > Streptophyta > Polypodiopsida > Polypodiales > Pteridaceae > Ceratopteris > Ceratopteris richardii. Next base: position 175,601,875 of record CM035413.1, read on the forward strand.
GCTGTAGTTGCAGCAGGAAAAGTACCATTTCAACTACCAAAAAAGTGGAAGCTCAACAAAGCAGTAAATACAGCCAATGGAAACAAATATAGTTCCGTTCATGATCAAAACATACCTTGTATCAAACACCATGGTCTAGAGCGAGCTAACGTAGACATGCCAAACACACAAAAAATGCATTGGCAAAAGCGTATGCAAAACACAGTTAGTCCAACACAGTTAAGTCGAGAGACAGAGTCCAACACAATTATAGATATAAAAAAAACACGTAAAAAGTCTAAGAAATATGGTCCAAAAATAATAAGAAACACATTCCAAAACAATTATCTAAATGAAAAGATTCCAAAAATAACAAGAAACACATTCCAAAAACAACAGTTAGTCCAACACAGTTAAGTCGAGAGACAAGAGTCCAACACAATTATAGATATACAAAACACAGATATAATTATAGATATACAAAACACAGATAGTCAAAAATAATAAGAAACACATTCCAAAACAATTATCTAAATGAAAGATTCCAAAAATAACAAGAAACACATTCCAAAACAATTATCTAAATGAAAGATTCCAAAAATAATAAGAAACACATTCCAAAACAATTATCTAAATGAAAGATTCCAAAAATAACAAGAAACACATTCCAAAAACAATTATCTAAATGAAATTTCCAAAAATAATAAGAAACACATTCCAAAACAATTATCTAAATGAAAGATAAACAAAATACAGGTAGTCAAGAAACACATTCCAAAAGCAATTCAAAAACAATACAGATAGTCCAAAAATCCAAAAACAATTACCTACGCAAACACAGGTAGCCAAATGTAACTGTCCCAAGTCTAAGAAATATGGTCCAAAAATAATAATCTAGAACATAATAGTTGAATAATTATCTAGAACTAGCATAAGCTGAGCCAGGCACAGAAAACATGCAAACTAAGATTGCCAAATGAAAGACATGCAAAACAATGGAACAGTCCAAGTCTCCATACTATCTGACAACATGGAAGTCAAATACTGATCAAAAATATGGTCAGATGTCAATCCAGTCCCAAAAACAATATAAACACCAATCCTTCCTGAAAAAAGAGTGCAACTACAGGCTCGTGTTAGCCCCCAAAAGTCTATATATAAACATCAGGTACAACATCCCACTTCACAATGTGCAATAGCGGGTATAGAGCTGAAAAACAAATGCTCTCGCACACAACACACCATAAGCATGAACTCATATAAAACTAAGAAAGAATACACCATAAGCATGAACCCATGAGTCACGTACAAAACTAATCAAGGATAATGCTCTCACATAAACCATGAACTCATGAGTCACTCTTATAAAACAAAGGACAATGCTCTCTCACATAAGACACACACAGGCATGAGCTTATGGGAAGCTCTATGAACTGAGTCTCATCACTTCTAGCCTAGCAGAAGGAAGTAACTGAATTGTGAAAAAATAATGCAAAACGTGATTATGCAGATACTTACGTTAAACTAAGAAAGAATAATGCTCTCTACAAACACAGCATAGACTAAGAAAGAATAATGCTCTCTACAATGTACATAAACACACCATACATGAACTCAAAGGAAGCTTTGTGAACTGAGTTTCTATCACGTCCTGGAAGTGATAAGCAAAGTCAACCATAATGTAGCCTAGCACAAACAAGCAAAAAAAGGGAAAAAATAATGCAAGACCTGTACACTAAATCACAACTTGGGCAAAGATTCTATGCGAAACTTTAACGAAACTTGCATGGCCACCAAGGTAGTTTGCAATGTTTGGTATGCCTACAGAACAGGATACCATTCCTGTAACAAGCTTGACATTTAACATTTAAATTAACACATTTATGCATGCAAGAAAGTCAAGAACAAAGCCACAACACTACGCGAATGAATTTTGAAAATACAATTTGCAATATAATAACAAGGGTGCGTAGGCTTAGGCAGGATGAAAACAAAGCTCAACTTTGGGGCTCCTGTACTCAGTACAAGCCTGTTGTTTTTCTCTCTCATAAATGCTTATATAGTGGGGATTGTGGCCTCACACAAAGGGAAGATAAGGTACATGTCTCCAAAACTTTTGGGAGAGTCAACGAGCAAGCTCAAATGGCTGCAAACCTTGAGGTGAAGGGCTACAAACCATGAGAATGCCTACAAAAAGAGGCAAGAAAACCATGACAAAGCCTACCAAAAGGGGCAGAAAATCAAGATCAAAGAGCCTATCATGGAGGGGGGGGTCATCTAAAGCCAAAAACAATTAGATAGTAACATTCCAAACGCTATATGAAACAAGTTCCATAACAACTATGATGTCTATTAATATGGCAAACAAATAAAAAGACTACCCACCCTAAAAATTGTGACTAAGCCCATGGTAGACAACCTCTTTACAACCATCATCTCCACTATAGTCTATAGCTCATATCAACTAAACATCAGTGTCCAATACTGGGTAAAGAACCACATGCTGACATGCGCTCCAACAAACAGACCACAAATATGCACCACAAGCAAGAACTGTAGGGAACTCTGCAAACTGACAATTCTATCACTGCCAGTAGTGTAGGCAAACTCCACGGAGAAAATAATAGTGCATAGTTGACAGGTATAATGCAAATGCATAGTTGACAGGTGAAAACCACTAAGATAAATATTCTGCATGTGTTAATCTGGAGGCAAGCACTAGAGGAAAGTGCATCTGTAAGCCAACATCCATCCTAAAAAGAAAATGCATCTATGAGATCGTGGTAAATCAAGCACGTCTATATACTACCGTCACCTCGACTAGTGCATAGAGTATCATAGAGTATCAACTAAATACTACACCCCTACCCAACATCAACATGAAAAAATGAATACATGACCACAGAAAAATACCACCCACCAAAACACTGCCACACCATGAGCATGAACTTGTGGGAAGCTTTATTAGCCGAGTTGCACAAACACAACACTGCCCACACATGGAGCATGAACTTCTGGAAACTTGGAAGCTTCATAAACTAAGATATGAGCATGAATCTAGTTTCTAACATTTCTGGAAGTAATGGACAAACTCAAGCCATGATCAAGCCTAGTGCAAGAAGCTACCTAAAGATAGGAAAAACAAACTACAGATTAATTAAAGATACTCAAAAATAACAATAGGATATTTGACTAGTTGACTAGTTGACAGGGTATACACACCCCTGAACTGTTCATAACTCAGACAATAGAATAGTTGACTAGAGATAGGGGACAACATAACATAATGCAAACTAAAGATAATGAAAAAAAAACACAATAGAATAGTTCACTAGTCCACAGGATATACACACCCCTGAACTGGTCATAACTCAGACAAGTCCCACATGTGAATCTGCTTGCAAGACAATTCAATGTCAAAACGAATTAAATGTCAACCAAGTCTATTAATATCTACAACACGAACTAAACAAGAAACCATTTCTAGACAGCTTACACGAACATTGATGAAAATGGCATCTGTATAGATTACATATAAGGCAAACAGTCATCCGCTCATGTCTCAATAGCAAGAATCATCTAACGCACAGAAAGACTGAGCTCAGAAAATTCTTGAAAGTCCTTTCAAGAACTTTATTGAAAAGTCAAACGATATACCATCACTCAGTTGATGTTTAAATAACAAGAATCCTGCGTGGAGAAAAAATCCAAGCAGGCACTATAGAACTCAATCACCATAATATTTTTTTGACTGAAGGGCATAGGGCATACAAGAATCTCCCGATCTTTGCGTAGAAAAGATCCTGGAGAGAGCCCAGGAACTGAAGCATTACAAAGAAATGCATATATTATCTCATGATTAATGCATGTAAGCTTGTTAAGGGCTTGTCCTTAAATGAAATTAAAAAATGAAGTGTAAAAATGAAGCATATAATCATGTCAATTAATGAGGAAAGCTAGCAGCTTCCGCTTCAACACTGTCCTTTCATGAAATTGTCCTTTCATGAAATTAAACCGTAAAATCATCGTATATATAGAATCCAGATGAGGAAGGCTAAAAATGAAGCGTATAGACATGTCTACCAATGGGGCAGGCAAACACCTTGAAGAGCCCCAAAAACCCAAAGTACTACCTTGAAGAGCTTGCCCCCAAAAACCCAAAGTACACCTTGAAGAGCGTGTACTACTACTTTCCTACAAGACTTTGAGAGTCCAAGTCACTAAAATCACAAAATTACTACGATTCTTGAATTTTTTAGTTTAATATTCATAGACTTCCTCGCCCACATAGCGCTCCACAAATTCCGTGTCTTGTGCACTTTTTTATACTAAACATTTCACATGTGCATACAATCATGCGAATCGATGACGTACGCTAATAGCTTCGACAAGTTAAGTAGCTGAAAAGCGGCAAACCTTAAAACACTTCAAGCTATGTGCCTGGTATAAACTCCATACCTGACGCACTTCTGTTTACGGAACTTATAGTTAACTGGTGGACATCCCTTTACTAAAGACAGTGCAACAGTTCTTTTTCACAGAAGGATGGATATTTCATATGTTCAATGAATATACACTTACACATGAGTTTCAGTTCTTTATAAATACAATCCTAAGCATCAGAAATACAATCGTTCACTCATAATGCCGAGGGCTATTATGAATATTAAATATGAAGCGGGCATCAATCTACGCTAAAAGCAATTAGCAGTGTACTTCGCGACTACTTTATCTTCGATATTTCTAATATTATTAAACCTAAACTCACAACGTGATCAAAATAAAGAAAACAAGGACTTCATCCATAATTAGGCCTCCAAGCCAAAACTCTTCGAGTGCCAAACAACAAAGCACCTTTTTCAAGCATGACCGAACCAAAGGAATCACCTGCAATCTGCACCGCATCCGCAAGCACCACTACTGCAGTGACCACAAGGATTCCCTGTGGTGCAAGTATGGTCACACGTACAAACCATCTCCGTAAATGTGTAGACCAACAGGAAGAAGCGCGAACAAACGACGACGAGGAACGCGAAATGGAGACAGATACGCCGAAGTGAAACCTTCTTAAAGAACGGCGGCTATGCAGCTCCCAGCCGTCGAAATGGGAACGTCGACCACGAGTACTGTTGCTATTATGGTCCTTCTCATCATATACTAAATTCACTGATAGACGCGTTTGGATGCAGAGCCTAGAGCTTTCAAAAAGAGTAGAATTGGCGCACTCAGTTCAGATGATCGGACCTTAGATGTATCAGGGCTGTTGCTTTAGGCTCTCAAGGTTGGGGAAGCTTGGGTTGGACCTTTAGTTTTTCGAGGTTGGGAAAGGTTGGATTATTGTTGTTGTGTGGATTAAGGCCTACACGTAGGGTGCTTCTAGCATATGTGAATGTGACTAACTAGCTATGTGTGATCATCAAAATTAATCATCACACATAAGCCTTTATCATCATATTTCGTGGGAATCTTTGTGCTACGAAAATCGGCGTGAAAGTAGAAAAGCTCAAAATATTTTTGCGAGTTATTCCTTTTGGGTCACTCGTTTTTGTCATATCGAGGTTTCAAAACCATCTCGACCTCCATTTTGAGCCTGCAAGGTGGGGCCCATAGAAAAACCAGGTCAGTTTCGGAGACTATAGCTTGCGTTGTGTTTGGCAACACTCATATATCCTAGATCCAAAATTTCAAGCGATTCCGTGTACTGTTGATACACGAAAACTGTGAAAGAGGAAATAGTAACCAAGACCAAAGTCAACAAAATCATGTAGGAGGAAGAGGACAGTTTCGAGGCAGGGGGAGCCAAAGAGGCCGCATAAATTTCCAAAGAAATGATTCAGGTAATGACAGTAAAGGATGCTACAATTGTGATAAACCTTGACACTTGGAACGTGATTGCAGGTTGAAGAATCAAACTAACAGAAGGTAGCAGAATAACTATGCATCTACAAGTGCAGATGATTCTGAGAAGTTGTTCATGGTTCAACATCACATGATGAATACGATGTCTGTTGGTGTTTCAAAATCAAATGATAATGTCTGGTATGTTGATTCAGGTGCTTCAAATCACATGACTAATCATGCAAAATGGTTTAGTAGCTTGCAGGAATTGCCAGTTCCTAGATATGTTGAAATAGGTGATGATACATCGCATCCTATTGAGCATATAGGAAACATAGCATCGTCTATGGAGGACGGGAAGGTAAAACATTTTGCTGATGTGCTGCATGTTCGAAACATAACAAAGAATCTTGTTTGTGTTGGACAAACAGTTGACGAGGGATTACAAGTCAGGTTCAATGTTGATGGGTTATATGTAGAAGAATACAAACATGGTGGACGATTGATCGCCAAAGGAAACAAAGTGGGTAGGATGTTCACCTTAAATGTGAAAATTCCTGAAATGAATGCAGCCATGTTTGCAAAAGGTGCAGGAATTATTGTTGATATAGAGATCTGGCACAAACGAATTGGACATGCAAATCTGCAAAGGCTGAAATTGATGCATTCAAAGGAGATCGTTCATGGACTACCAAATTTCAAGGTTTCAGAGATGCAAAAGGTATGTGCAGCATATCAATTTGGTAAACAATCAAGATCATCATTTCCACATGACAAGCATGTTAGTGAGAATGTGCTAGAAATAGCACATATAGATGTTTGGGGTCCTGCAAAGACCACATCCACGGGTGGTTTCAGGTTTTATGTTACTTTCATTGATGACCATACATGAAAAGTGTGGGTATATTTCATGAAAAAAAAAGAGTGAGGTATTCACTCACTTCCATAATTTTAAAGCTATGGTGGAAAAGCAAATAGGGAAGTATATTCAGACATTAAGATCTAATGGAGGAGGTGAATACATGTCAAATGAGTTCAACAATTTTCTTAAAAGTCATGGAATTCGACGTCAGTTTTCATGCAGGTACACACCACAATAGAATGGTGTTGTTGAACGCAAAAATAGACATATTGCAAAAATAGCAAGAGCCTTGATGACTGAAAAGAATATGCTTCATTGTTATTGGGCATAAGTTGTGCATACGACTATATACATCATGAACAGAACTCCAACTATTGTTGTACATAAAGTTACACCTGAAGACACATAACAGCCCCAAGCCAGAAAATATGCAGTAAAGTTTGACTCTTGATCATACACCTCGCCATCTCCATGAGTGGCATGTTCTTCCATTCAGCAACTTCATTTTGTTAAGGTGTACATGATACTGTACAATGATATTTTATCCCACATTCAGCCAGAAATGCATTAAAGTTAGAAGACATAGATTCCCCCCCCCCTCGATCAGAATGGAGGGTGCCCTTTTTACATGTTGATAGATTTTCACTCAAAACCAAAAACTGTTTGAAGCACATAAACACTTCAGACTTTTGTTTCAATGGATATACCCATGCATGCCTAGAAAAATCATCGATGAAAGTCACAAAGTAAAGATAGTTCCCAAAAGAACGTGTCTACATAGGACCATAGACATCACTTTAAACAAGCTGCAATTTTTTAGTAGCTCAAACTAAACCATCTTTTGGGAAGGAGGAACACTACATTTTGCCCAAAATACAGCTCTCGCATACATGCTTACCAGGTGCCTCAAGTTTGGGCAAAGAGGACACCATTTCAGATTTTTGCAGGCATAGCAAACTAGCAAAATTTATATGACCAAAGTGTGCATGCCAAAGCTTTGCATCTGACATAGCCTGGGAATCATGTGCTGCACATCTTGAATCATTCACAGATTTTTCATAGTCTATGATCTTATACAACCCACGACACATAAAATGATAGAAGCAATAATGACGTTGCCATTTGACAAATCATGAACTCTATATCTGTCATCAATAAATTTCACAACCAAGCCAATCTTGGCTAAAGTTCAAACTGATAACAGATTATTCTTGATCCCTAGCATAAATAAAGCATCTAACAAAATAAAAGAACTACCATCAGTAGTAGTCAGAATGATCTTACCAACTCCCATGATAGGATAAGAGGAGTTGTTGGTGCATGTGACAATATTCCCTGTAGGGGCAGGCTCGAGTGAAGTGAAGAAATTGTGCTGCAAAGTAATATGTTTGGTTGCCCCACTTTCAAAGTACCAAACTTCTAATTCTACTACAAACATAAGATGGGTCATAACAGAAAACAGTGGTAAATGCTCATTCTTCATTTTGCACAAGATTAGCAGACTCTATTTTGGATGTAGAGGTGTCTACAACAACCATTCGAGCCTCTTTCGTCTCTACCACTTTAGCAACCAATTTTGGACAACTCTTTATGACATTATCATTTCCTATACAATATTTGCAAAACAATTTCTTCTTTTCTATTTTCATCTCATCTCTATCATCCTTCTTTGATTGTGCAAAATTATCAGATTTTTGCTTAGTACTAGAAGAGCTCCATTTAGCTTTGTCCTTGTGCTAGTAAGGAAAGCTTGATCTGCAATATTCATAATGGACCTGTTCTACCTAGATTGATCTTCCTGCAATGGAACAGAGACAAACTCCTCAAATGTTAAGGCATTTGGATTGCCTTTCATCATCATTCAAAGAGTAGAAGCAAAACTCTGATAGGAATCTGAAAGACTAGTCAGAACAGTCTGCACAAGTGAATTGTCAGTCAAGACTTCATCAGTAGAAATCAACTGCTCCTTCAAATCTTTTCTCTTTGTCAAAAAATTGTCCATGGAATCTCCTTCATTCATGTGCTCACTCTCCAACTACTTTCAGAGATAAGCAACACGAGCTTCATTCCTTGCCTCGTACAAAGTGGTTAATGTATCCCAAACATCCTTTGTTGTTTTGTAGGAACGAATGTGGTGAATAATGGCATGTTTGACAGACAAGGCTATCAATGCATGTGCTAGAGCATCTCTGTAATCCCAACAAAGTTTCTCTGTAGTAGGTGCAGCAAGAACCGCAAGGAATTTGAAGAATATCATCATCTTCAACGTTGTTTGCATCACCTTCAATAACTATGTTTGCAGGTGTAATAGTACATTTTTCAACACCCTACAGAATATTCCCTAGTCCTCTTGCAACCAATACATGATGCATCATATAAGCCCATAATGGGTAATTGGTACCATCCAACTTATCCTCAATAGACAACATACAATACATCACTGCTTTCAGCCATAGCCACTGACTAAATTAGCTTGATGCAAAAAAATGATTGTATCTCAAAAAGTTGAACAGAACTACCCTCTCGAGTTCTGCTAAACCTATAGCAGAATTTGAGATGATTATATTGATGAACCAAAACCTGTATATATTTGGCACAAAAAAATGAAATTTCCTGCACAAGTGCTACGATAATGCATTTGGAGGCCAAAACGAGCTCAAATCGTGATTTCGACACCATAGAGCGAAGCAGTTCTGAACTCCTAATCACCCTGAGTATGCTCACCAATTTTCGTGTGATTCTGAGGCCATGATCGGAGGGCTGTTGGTGACACCCTAGATGAAGCGACGACCTTCTCTGATACCAATTGTTGGAGTTTAAGGCTTGCGAGAGCACACGAATAACACAAGGAAGAAGAAGAATCTTGGAGCATAACACACGATACTAAATGTATTACCACTAGAATGTTCAAAGATAAGTGACCCGTTAGGACTATAGGCATATATTCAAGCTCGGGAAAAAAACCTCCTAAAGAGGGAAAAAAGTGCCCTGGCAGTCCTAGTGCGTTCACACACATCACTATCTAAATGTATCAACACATTCAAGTCATCTAAATGGGGTAAAAACTAATTTTTTTTTATATTTGATTAAAGAAGTACAAACGATTATGAATGGAAAACCTATAAAAATTTTAATTATTCTACTAATCAAGTTCCTTTTTGTAGCTTTTGTGTTCTCCTACTTTTTATGCCAATTATCAAAGCTTTCAAGCTTCTAACATATGCTCGATCTGTAGGCCTTTTTCTTTCTTTCTCCTTTTCATTTGCAACTCTTTCTTCCATTATGTGTAAATAGAGTACTCTCTATTATCTTGTATTTTGTGCAAGAATTCAAGGCCCCTTTTTTTATCTTGCATTTTGTGTGTGTGTGTACTTTCTCTCCTCTCTATCTTATAGTTTCTATCATAAATACATTATATCCCCATTCTTTACTTTTATGGTTTATCTTATACACTTTTTTTTAATCATAAGTACGTATGCATTCTATCTAGGAAGGCCTTAGCAAGTATCCTTTTTTTTATGTTTTATCATTCATTTATTTATTATACATTGGTTTTATTTTACATTATTCTTTTCTTTTCTTTTCATTGGAGTGACTTGAAAAACATTGAAATATGAGATAATATTTTTTTCATTGTTTCTCATGTATTTTCCATATTTTCAGCATCTAAATTTATTTTTGTTTGAAACGTAGGGATTATTATTGTTTGAAAGGTGGAAAAACATAAGACTTAGTACTGATTTTCTTTGGAAGAACCTGTTAAGCTAAGATGAACAAAGAACTTGGGTAGAAACCTAGAAGAAGGGTCTGTTGGAAACAATGTCTACATTGGTTCAAATCATCCAATTTTAATAACAAATAGTATAATATGTTTATTCTTTTACAAACAAAAATGTGTGGCTATGCGGCTACACGAAAAGCCTCCCAAGATGGCGCAAGTTTGATCCCCGGAATCTGCAAACAGTGCATTGTGATACCTGACACAACATAAATACATGGAGAAATTATTGGAAAGGTTTGAGATGACAAATTCCAAGCCTATGCACACACCTATGGATGTCAATGTGTTACTACAATCGGTAGAAGATTAAGAACCATTTGGTGCTACATCATATAGTCAAGCAGTTGGTTGCTTGATATATCTATGTAAGACACATCTGGACATTCAATTTACAGTTTCTCAAGTATACAAGTTCATACACAGTCAACTCAAGATTCAGTGGAAATCAATTAAGAGATATTTGCAGACATCAGAAGTTTTGCAAGTTATTGAACCTTGTACCATTGTGACATTGAAGGGGGGATTGTTGGAAACAATGTCTACAGTGGTTCAAATCATCCAATTTTTATAACAAGTAGTGTATTCTGTATATTCTTTTACAAGCAAAAACGTGTGGCTATGTGGCTACATGAAAAGTCTCCCAATGGGATGGCCCAAGTTCAATCCTTGGAATCTGCAAACAACGCATCACGATACAATATTTTTGAAGTATGGATTTTTCAGCACGAATAAACCGATGGAGCACCATTTTTGCAAAACGATCAAAAGCAATCGTGTTCATAGCTTTTATTGTGAGAGCTTTTTCGATGTGTGCTTTTGAAGGGTACTTCAAAGCTATAAAAGAATAGCTCTTGCTCATTGTTATCATCACTCAATCACTCAAGCAATCCTCTCAAGGAGATCAAGGAGGACACTTGGAGGAGGTGATCAATCTTCTCAAGCTAGGAGGAGATCTTGGAGGTCATCTTGGAGGAAGTGTTTAGACACACTTGGAGGAGTTGTAGTCTATGTCTTGGTGATTGTTTGGAGGAGTGATTCTTTGGAGGAGATTCTGCCAGCTTGCCATCAACATCCATTGTTGATTTACTGTAAGGAGCAAGTCTATTTCGGTTCTTACTTGCTAGGTCACTCGTTTCTGATTTAGGTTGATCAGAATTCGATTTCGCTATACAACAGTTTTAAACTGTTTGTATTCTCCATATTCTCACACACACACACTCTTCATACCTCTTAGGCACACAATCTCTTGTATCTAGTTCCTATTTCTGCCCAGATATAGATATTGTTAGTTTGTATCATATACACACATTGTAATTTGACATTCATATATAGATAGTGTAGTTGAACCTCATAGCTTACCATTACACTTGAAATCTCTCCTATTCTCTCTCTATCTCTCACTCATCTATTTTTGAGTCTTAAGGTGTGTATGTTAAGGTTCATCTGTTGCAAGATCCTGTAAACTTGTGATTTATTGTTATTGTGGCCTACTACCACTTCCAACATATGGTATTCAGACCTTAAAATACCAACAAGTTCTACCAAGTAGTTCTCATTCCTAAAGACATGATTTTAGTTGTTGGATCAATAAAGTCTTGAATGTCAAAGATTTTCCAAAAGGGCTAAACTGTTCAAGAACAAAAATATGTTCAAAGGATTAGTCATTGAAAATCAAGGATGATCAAGATAAGGATCCACTAGTAGAAATGACCTTCACTACAACATATGAGGGGCATACCGATGGTCATACCCCGATGTCGGTATGAACATTGGAAATGTATGGAAAGACCACGTCAGCAATACCGACGATCACTTGTCCGTCAATATAGCTGTTAAAAGCTAGTTGCCAATATAAGCACCGAAAATGTTAGCCTTCTGTATAAGTGTCAATATAAGCATAAGCTCCTAGGATTATTGATGTGTATGCCGATCGTGAGTTTTAAGAACCCGAGAGCAAAAAGTTGACACTCCACTCTGTTTTACATTGCGTACTGTTATTGTCAAGTTTGTGTGCATACATTGTGCTCGTCCACTTTCATTGTGATTGTCTTGTGCACACACACAAAGATCTTAAATCTCTCTCTCTCTCTCTACATACACACATCTCTCTCGCATCTTGGTAAGTGATGCATGTACTCTTTCACTCTCTCTCTTTCTCAATATTTTCTCTTTCCTATTTCTCTTTTCTTTTCTTTTGCAAGAGCTTTTTGGCATCGGTTCTTTGGAATTTGATGAGAGATGACGTCGATTGGGCTTTGACGAGAGCGCCTAAAGAATTACATTGATGTAAGTGATTGTTTTGTTCTTTATTAGAAATAGAGATAGATAGATAGATAGATAGATAGATAGATAGATAGATAGATAGATAGATAGATAGATAGATAGATAGATAGATAGATAGATAGATAGATAGATAAATAGATAGATAGATAGATAGATAGAGAGAGAGAGAGATTAAAGAGAGAGAGAGACGAGAGAGAGAGAGATGAGAGAGAAAGAGATGAGAGAGAAAGAGAGAGATGAGAGAGAGAGAGAAAAAAAAAAGAGAGATAGAGAGAGAAAGAGGGAGAGATAGAGACACATACACACACATGCATACTCATGTATATGCATGGATACATATTACATACACACATGCATATGCATACATACATACACACACATGCATACACACACATACATACACATGCATACACATGCATACACATACATATGCATATACATACACTCTCACATGCATACACATACACACACGTGTACACATACATACATACACATACACACACACATATTCATACACACACCTTTTCACACATACTCACATATATACAGACACATAGACACACACATATACACACACACTCACATACATATTACATACACATGCATATGCATGCATACATACACATATACACATGTACATACACACAATATACATACACACATGCATATGCATACATACATACACACATATACATACATGCATGCACACATATACATACATGCACATACATGCACATACATACACATGTGGACACACATATACTTGCATGCATATATACATACACAAAAGAGACACATATACACACACAGACACACACACACATACACACATATGTACATACACACATATACACATATGCACACATATACATACACACATGCACATGTGTATATGTGTGTATATGTGTACACATATATGTGTGTATGCATGTGTGTACATATGCTAAAGCCAAAAACATATATACATACACACATATACACATATGCACACATATACATACACACATACACACATATACATGTTTTAGGTCTAAATCTTTAGGATTAGGTTTTAGGATTTTTATATACATACACACTCGCATACACACATATACACATACACACACATATACACACACACGCATATATATACATGTATACATGCACATACACACACATCACATATACATACACACATATGTATACATATATATAAGAAATTAGGGTTTTTGAATTAAAATAAATCTATATAATTAAATATATAAAAAATAGGTCTTTAAGATTTTTATGGTTTTTACATATATAATTAAATATATAAAAAATAGGGTTTTAGGGTTTTTACATATATGCACATAGGCATACATGCATATACACATACACATACATATACACATGCACACATATACACATATACATATATATATACACATGCATACATGCACATACACATACACACATACACATATAATCAAATGTACTATGTATAATTAAATATATAAGAAATCAGGGTTTTTGAATTATATTAAAAATATATAATTAATATATAAATAGGATTTTAGGTTTAATATTAATGTATATAATCAAATATATTTAAAAATTAGGAAAAAAATAGAATATATAATAAAATGTACTATGTATAATAAAATAAATAAGAAATTAAGGTTTTTGAATTAAAATAAATATATATAATTAAATATATAAAAATTTGGATTTTAAGTTTAATATTTATATGTATAATCAAATATAGATAAAAATTAGGATTTTAGGTTTAATATTAGTATATATAATCAACTGTGCTATGTATAATTAAATATATAAGAAAATTAGGGTTTTAAGATTAAAATTAGTATATATAATTAGATATGTAAAAAACTAGGGTTCTATGATAAATATTAGTATACATAAATGAATATGAAAAGCGCTAGGGTTTTTAAATTATAATAAATATATAAATAGTTAAATATATAAAAAATAGGATTTTAGGTTTAATATTAGTATATATAATCAAATGTGCTATGTATAAATAAATATATAAGAAAATTAGAGTTTTAAGATTAAAATTAGTATATATAATTAGATATGTAAAAAACTAGGGTTCTATGATAAATATTAGTATACATAGATAAATATGGAAAGAGCTAGGGTTTTTGGATTAAAAAATACATATATAACTAAATATATTAAAAAATAGTGTTTTAGGTTTACTATTAGTATATATAATTAAATATATGTATAAAATAGGAAAAAAGGTACAACATATAATCAAATGTACTATATAACTAAATATATAAGAAATTAGGGTTCTTGAATTAAGTTAAATATATAAAAAATAGGATTGTACGTTTAATATTAATATATATAATCAACTATATGTAAAAATTAGGAAAAAAATTAGAATATATAATCAAATGTACAATATTTAATTAAATATATTAAATGTCCTAACATCTCCACATGGCATCGGATGACATCTTTGGATTCAAAGGAGAGAATGGCATGTTCTTGCACTCAGTGCAAGTCTTTGATAGCTTGGCCGTCCACATTTGGTACCTTGGACTTCAGTTCTTCATGAGCTTGCTATAATGTGAAGTATTGGACCTGGAGTGTTTCATTGTATGCTTCCAATGTTATAACTTATGTTTGTAATATTTGAGATTCTGTCTGTAAGGCAACATTTCATTCTTCCAAATGTTAATAGTCTTGCTGAAGCCATGAGATCCATTGAATCATTGTATCGAAAGTTTTATTTACAATTATAGATGGAAAGGAGGGAGGGGTTAGTGCAGGGGGAATGGGAATGGGAATGGTGGATGCAATGCATGACGGTGTCGGTGATATTGGTGAAGAGGGGATCGGGGATGGTGGAAGTGTGGGGAAGGGGGGGTGCTATGGGTGAAGAAATGGCCATAGGGTCAGATAGTGTGGTGTATGTGGGAACTACCATGAAGGTGGGCATGGTAGATGAGGTGATTGTAGTGTCTGTGTGGAGTGGTGGACAGGTGTTTGTGGAACTAATATTTGTGTGGTGGGAACACGAATGAAGTTTTCCATGAATGATACATAATGTGATAGGGAGATGGTGGAAATGGAGGTACATGGAAAGATGGATGAGGTGAATGGAAAGTATGGATCACAGGGAAGGGGAATGTGGGAATGGGGGCAAGCAGGGATACCTAAGCTGCCCTGAGTGGGTCTTAGGTGTCCTTCTATACTAGGTATGATGGGGTGGCCAATGGGAGATTCTACGGATAGAAATGGAGAAGCAAGAAGTGGGTTGGTGGTGGAGGAAAAGAGGGTCGCTTGACAGATCGGCTCACAGAAGGAGAAGGAGGTGGTTGAGATAAGGGTGTGGGTAGTGGTTGTTAAGATTACAATGGTTTCTACAATGATTGGCGGTGGAGGTGGGGAAGATGGGGGGTGCTGAGGTGATAGGCAAAGTTTGTACAAAGGTCTCCATAGTAAGATCTATTGTGGTTGTTGAGGTATCCATTGGTCTCGTGGTTGCTTCTGGTTTAGATATGGGGATGCATATATTCTTACCTAGTCGTGGCCTTGTTTCCACTGTTCATCTATCATATCGGATGGATTGATGTAGTGCAGTGTGCACTGCTTCTTGAACTCCTATTGATTCTGTTAATAACTTGAGTGAATCAATGAACTGAGGGTCCACCTCTTCATATGTGATGGTCTGATCCTATAAGGCTTTGAGCGATGCAAATGAGGCTCTATGTTGTTCTTGCACAACCATAATTGTGTCGCACAATCATTGTAATTGGGGGGCGTATGCGGGAGTTCAGGCACCTCTTGTTGCTCTACATGATGTGCTTCCTCATGTTCATCGTCACCCTATTCATCTTCATCTTCTTCTTCTTTGTTCACTATGATAACCTGCACTTGTGATGTGGTTGCTTGTGGACGTGATCCCTCCACAACTTGTTCATCACCCGACTCAATATTCACCTCTTGTAGGATCTGCTCAAAATCTTCATTGGTGAGTTCTTCTAGGCAGACTCCTTCTAGGAATTCAAGATCAACTAGTATTAGATGAAATATTAAGCTTGGGCCTTTAGAGCTGCATCTAGGGATGTAGAGTGTGAAAGGGCATATGCGTCGTTGTGGTGGAGGAGTGATTTTCGGGGTTAAAGTGGATCTGCGAGGTTGAGCACATGGTACTACTCCTCGCATCCTCTTTGATGGGGATCATGTGGAAGTTCTACCCTTGAAGTGTTGTAACCTATTCCACATTAGAGCTATCTGGATTGGAATGTCATATTCCAGACATCGATAGATAATCCTTGTTGGGGCACAACATCCATATAATACTGCTTTGCGCAGCCATCGTTTGTGCACCAAGTGAATTTGATCAATGATCCAATGAGGTAGGTTAATAGTTAGGTTCTGAGTATCGAAAAGATATAAACTAAACCATACTTTCTTATGGGGCATGGTGAACCTGTCTTGTGTTGGAAAAGGGAAATATTGCATGCACATTCTTCAGGTACTGTGATGTTGGGTGTCATGGCCACCATATCTTTGAGATTAGTGAGATTCCTATTCTTCAAGCTTTCTGGCACTAGAATCTCCTTCTCAGTGGGGATGGCGACTAAGTTATTTTTTAATCTAAATTGCTTCAATTTAGTTTCCCCTGGTTAGAGATGGAAGCACAAATGTGCTTGAAGCTTTGGGATTCTTGTTGGGAGTTAGGGTATTGATGAGATAGTAACATCCCATGAAGACAGGTTTCGGAAGCTTCGCACTAAAGTACGCATCCAATCCTGCTTTCTGACACACTAGGTGTAGCTCTTCTTCATACTATAATTTCTCAAACTCACAAGTAAAAAAATGATACTTCCCCCATTTTCCATTTAACTCTATTTCTGCCTCCCATAGGTAAGAGCCTTCTCCTAGTGGTCCCACTACCTCGCTAAACTAATGGGAAGTCTTTCCAACTGGCATGGTGTGGCCACTGGGGGGATCTTATATGGGGATGATTTGTATGTCCTGCAAGTCTTTTGATCGTTTGGTCGGCTCGGGCATGATGGGTAAACTTTCCATATTGACAACCTGCTAATTGATGCCTACCTGAGAACTCGTTCCTACTACTTTAGGCATTATATTGTTGGTAGTGTCTAATGATCGCTTATCTGCTAGAAGAATAAGATCATATTAGTATTGTGTAGGAAACAGGATAATGCCTTGTTCCCTTTACAATACCAACATGGTGTTCTTTGAGGTTAGAGGTTAGTCATATAGGTGTGTTGTGTGTGTGAGTGAGAGTTAGGAAGGTCAGTCATTTTCCTATATGCATACTCTAGTTGTGCACTGTACTCAAATGCATCTATTCTTATGCACAGTAGTTTACATGGTTGGGTCAGGTGGTTTATTACAGGGTTTGACTCTCCGAACTTCCTTTGTGGGGTTGCATAATTTGGTGTTACTGGTCTATGAAGATGTCTCAGGTGATGCTATTTGGATACGAGAACTTTTAGGTATCCATTTCCAAGTAGTCCTAGGTATGACTTGATATGTTTGTGTATTGATAATAGATGTTCGTCGTGAATTGTGTGAAGTGTGTGTTTGTGAGCAGTGACTCAATCCTAGGGGCTTATGTGTGGCTACTTGGGTGTGAAAGCAAGTCTTAGGCACCCAAATTTGTCATGCCTTCAGGTCAACCTTCATCAACTACTTTGGTATCCAAATAGACATAACTCTCCCTGGTTGACTCTTGGAATACTCCTTTATTGCGGCCTTCAACTGACTCGTTGTGTTGGTGTGCCCTTCAACTGAGTCATTGTGTTGGTGTGCCCTTGGGGTCTTTGTATCCGAGTAGGGGATTGGTCACCCTTGCGTACCCAAATCTGCTTCACAATTTGAGTCATCTTGCTTCAGGCTATTCAATGGCGATGAGCATCGACCATCTACTTTCTCTACTTCGTGTATGCCTTTGCTTGATTTTCCTTGATCATTTTTGGAAAATAAAGGAGTTCCATCAGGTCCTTGACTCCTTTGTTGAGAACATCATCCATCTGCATCACATAGTTTTGGACAAGAACAACATCTTTATCTTCATGTGTACACATCAAAGGACTAGGAGTTGGTGCCTTTCCTAATTCATTGAGTGCTCCATTTGCTAGTTCGACTATTACATGTTGTTGGTTCACCCAGACCTGAAGAAGTCCACTTCTTAGGTTCAAGTTCACAACATGGTCATAGATCCAATCTTGACCTAGAATAAGAGGTTCAATGAGATCCTCATCTTGGCATACTAGCACTTTCACTATCATTGGCACATCTTCAAGGTAGATGGGAAGTTCCACCTCGCCCATGCAAGGGGTTTCCACACCTCCCAATCCTATGAGATACACCTCTATAGGATTGATATTCAATTGCAAAGCTTGACAGTAAGAAAGTTTAATTGCAATAGTGGCAACACCTGAATCAATTAAGGCTCTTATAGTCCTTGTATCCTTTCCTTGCCCTATCTCTAGCATCATGAAAGGATGGCTATCAACAATTTGATGAGGGCTCACACTCATACCTTGGCACATAGCCATGTGATATCTTGGTGCCTCTTGAGTACCTGACCTACGTTGATCTCTACCTTGTCTCCTCAATTTCATTTGTCGGATGCATTCTAAGGCTTCTGTCTGTGCTTCTTCTTGAACTCGTTTTTCCTCTTCCTTATGTTTCTTTGCAGTGTTGAGTTGATTTAGCATTTCCTCTGTGAGGGGTTCTTGATATAGTTTGACTATGCATCCATTGATCTAACTTGGTAGGATGTCGACTTCTAGAGTGGCTAATTGGACAACTCCACTTATTGATATTCTATTAATAATCATGGGTCCATAGCCACGCTTCTCTAATTTCCTCACATGTTGCTTCAGGGTGTACACCAAGACTAAATCTCATGCCTTCAGACCCTTATCCTTCACATGAGCATCAAATTATGCCTTTTGTCTTTTCTTGGTCGCATAAATCCATGTTGCTACTCTTAATCTCATTTCTCCTAGTCGCTCTAAGTCAAAAATTCTAGATGAAAGCTCATGGCCAATCCATTCGTGTTCTTGCACTACTTTCAATGTCGGTATCAAGAAGTCTAATGGCAACACAAAAAGACCATATGAAAGGGGGTGGATTGGAGCACCGTTTTGTAGACCACTCGATATGCCCAAACAACATGATGTAGCTATTTTTCCCAATCAGAACGCTTATTATTCACCAATTTAGTTATTACAGAGTATCTTATTCGTGTTTTCAGCCTGCCCATTGGCTTGTGGGTGATTCGGAGCCGAGTTCTTGTGAACCACCATGAATCCTTGTAACAAGTACTCAATGACCACATTCAAGAAGTGGGTTCCACGATCACTCACCAATTCTATTGGAAACCCATATCTTGTAAATATATTCTCAAATAGAAACTCGGCTATGGTTTGCACATCATTCTTTCTTGTTGCCTTTGTTTCCACCCATTTAGTCAGATAATCAATGGCAACAATGATGTAATCAACATGTGAACTCTTAGCTAGAGGATTAATAGGACCGACAAGGTCTATTCCCCACTTAGAGAATGCACGTACACCCATCATGGGTTGTAGTGGCATCTCATCTTTAACTATAGGGTACTGAGTTCACTGCAAATATCACACCTCTTCATGTAGGTATGTGCATCCATGTGAAGAGTTGGCCACCGAAATCCTACAAAAAGTATTGCCTTGATCACCCTATCTAGTCCAAAGTGTCCTCCTTCTACACCTGGGTGAGCATTCTCTAAGATCTTGAGGTATTCACTTGCATGGACACACAGTCTTAGGTATCCGTCTCTTTTGCACTTGTACAAATTATCTCCGATGAGTGTGTAGTCTAGTGCTTCTTGCTCTAAGCTCTTTCGTCTAGCCAATGTCATCTCTTGAGGGAATGTTTTCATCCTCAAAAATGCTACTAAAGGTTCACTCCAATATGGCACTAAAGACACTTGATATAGAGTGACATCTTCTAGTGGTGGTCTAATAGCACAAATTTGGAATTCCTTGCATAAGTTATGGACATCTGCTTCCATAGTTGGCCAATGCACTCCTAGATTTCGTAGCATTTGTAGGGTTCGACGTTTGGAGTGATGTTGATGTAATGCACCTACATGTGCTATTCGCAACCATTTTGCATGCTCATTTTCATCTACATAACAAGCTAGTATGCCTTGATTGGTGTGCGTGTATAAATTAGCTACTAGTATGTGATATTTGTGAGACCTCACTACTTCTTTATCTTTGGCTCTCAGTACAGGATGTTTAGTTCCAAAGGTGAGAATAGGCACTATAGTTTTGGCCCATTCAAGCACTACTTCTATATTAAACAAGTAATCATTAGGAAGGTCATCTGACACTCCTTGCAGGGACTCTCTTGAATTTAGTCTAGAAAGGTGATCCGCCCTAAGATGAGTCCTACCTTTCCTAACCACAACCTCAAAGTCATATTCCATTAGTAAGAGGAACCATCTTACTAATTGGCCAGTATTGCATGGTTTGTTCACTAGATAGAGTAATGCTTGATGGTGTGTAAAAAATTTAAACTTATTTGCAAGCAAATAATGTCTAAACTTTTTAACTGCATATACCATGCCTAATCCTCCTCTTTCAGTAGTGGTATAATTTTGTTCCACTGCATTCAATTGTCTACTAGCGTAAGCAATGGGAAGAAACATATAACCTTCACCAATAGGTTGTCCTACCCAATAGTGTAATTCGATGCATCCACATGCACATGGAATGGCTTGTTCCAATTTGGTGTAGTCAAGATTGGTGTTGAACACGATCATCACTTAAGCTCATTAAAGGAGTTTTCATATTCGTCTGTCCACTCAAAGTTATTCAAAAGGGAGTACAGAGGCTTTGCAATGATTGCGTACATGTGAATGAAACATCGATAGTAACTGCAATGCCTCATGAAAGCTTGTACCTCCTTAACATTCTTTGGCCTAGGTAGCTCTACAATTACTCTAACTTTCTTCTTGTCCGTGGATATGCCATTTTTTGACAATATGCATCCTAGAATCTTGCCTTGTGTAACCATAAAAACACACTTTTTTGGGTTCAGACAGACTTGATATTCTCTACATTTGTCAAAGATTTGTCTTACCTCAGGTACATGTGTTTGTCTAATGTTGGAATGAGCACATAGATCATCAACACAAACTTCCAAGTTTTTACACAAGAATTCTTTAACACATGACACATCAGCCTTTAGAAGGTAGCAAGTGCATTGATAAGCTGAAACAGCGGATCACTCGAAATGTGAATATGCCCTATTTTGTGGAAAAAGCCATCTTATGTTGGTCTTCTAGGGTAATGGCCACTTGATTGTAGCCAGAGAACCCATCAAGGAAGCTGTATACTTCCTTTCCTGCCACTCTTTCTAATAGATGCTCAATGATAGGAAGCGGATAACTATCTCTAATAAGTGGTTGCATTAACCTTCTTCAAGTTAATGCATACACGTAACTTGCCATTCTTTTTGGGCACCACTACAATGGGGGAAACCCATTCACTATGCTCAATCTCATAGATAAATCCGGCTTCTACCAAATGATCTATCTCTTTTTTTATCTTGGCTGCATAATTGTCATTATATGTGTATGGCTTCTGCTTAGAGGGTTTGGTTTTTGAGGTCATCAGGATCGTATGTGAGCATATGCCAGGGTTTACTCCTTTTAGGTCCTTATAACTCCATGCGAACACATCTAAATATTCTCTTAATAAATCAATTAACTCCTTTTCGTCTTCCTCAATTAGGTCATGTCGTATGTACGTGCATTGTTCTTCACCTTCTTCTAAGGTCACAATAATTTTCTTAGTTTTTTCTTTGTTATCATAGGCCACTCCTATGAGTGCTTCTCATTTAGGCATTCTTATCATGACTTTTCTACCTTCTACCTCATACTTCTTAAAGTTTTAGGGTCCTCAAACAAAGATTCTTCCTCCTTTGGTGGGAATTCTCTCTTCTTTGTTTTTTTGCCTTCACTCTTAGTGGTTATCTGTGTAGTTAACCTCACATCATTTGTAAGCTCTTCTCGTCCTTGAGGGTGAGCTTCTACTACATACAGGTATTCTTCCTCTGACGCACAAAAAGGATCCATAATAATTGACTCTAAATCTAAGTCACTTGCTTGTTTAATTTCATCTTTGCTAGGCTCGCATTCTTTGATTATCGAATCACACATGATTGGTTCTATAGTGAAGACCAAAATGTCATAGCCATCTTCACCACAATGTGATGTCCATTGTTCTTCAGTGATAGCTACATCTATTGTGGCTAGGATTTCTTCCCAACCATGAGGTTGAAACTCTTCATCTGGAAATAGAACAGATGCATAGGCTAGGTCTCAAATTGATATATGAGTTTCCTTTGCACCTACCTCCCTAGTGTTTTCTCTTTTCTCTTCTCCATTACAACTTTGTGCATCCATAACTGAGTGTCTTTATGCATCCGAAAGGATCTTGATCCTATGGAATACACTGACTCCATGTCATCTGTGGCTCGATGGATGGGATTCCATTGTATAGGGGGCATGTCTCTATGAGAGTAGTCTTTGAGATTGACTTTAGTTGTAACACCTAAGTGTTACAAATACAAGAAATCGGCTCCTCAATCCTATACTACTTGCAATTGTCTCATGAATGGTCTTCCCAAAATCATCTCATAGGCCTGGTTTTTGCTAAATTCATATATGGCAAAAGTGTGCTCAAACTCTACACCACAAGTAGTGAGAGTTATCCCTTTTAACAGTCCTAAGGGTCTCTCTATGTGACCATCAACCATCTGCAATTTCATTCTTGTTGGCTTGAGTGCTGGTTTGTACCAATGCTTCCATAGGGAAGTGGCTGCAATTGCAACTCCTGCCATTGAGTCCAAAATAGCCTTGGTTTTGTAACCCTGGTGAGTGATAGGAAGATAGGTGTTTCCTTCCTCTCCTTTGCTCATGTCACCTATCTTATCCAAGGGTATTTTTGGCACTGTTCTATGTGATCCTACATAAGAATGAGATTTAGCTACTTCAAGTACTTGATTTACATGTTTCCACAATTTTGGCTTAACCTTGAGTAGCTTCTCTAAAGTGAGACTGCACTACACTTTAGTGTTCTTTACTACCTTCGTATTCCTAGGTATGACAGAGTTTTCATTCCTTACCATGACCGTGGGTGCTCTCATACAAGTGGACTTTGCTTCCTATGTACCTATGAAATGAGGCAATTCTGGTAGGGAATTAGATTCAAAGTCTAACCGTTCACTAGATTGGGTATCGTCTTGTTCTCCATAAATAGAAGGAATATCTTGTGGGAATTGATCATGTAAGTCATCCACAATTTCAATGGGAGGAGGATTTTCACTTTCATTTGCCCATTTCTCTTCTTGAATTTCTCTTAGAAATTCTTATGAGTATTGATTTACAGAAGCAAAGGTTCCTTACTCGGTGGAGTTGGGAATGTAAGCATCCTTGGGAGGAGACTTATCCTTTCACTTCTGATGTTACTCACATGTGATGTAGCTTGCTTTCTCGACTTTGCTATCATCTTTTTCAATCTTTCTAATAAGCCATCAAAGTGTAATTGTGTTTTGGCTGAGGTTGTGCACTTGAAAAACTGACTGGCTTCAAACATAGTTTGAGCCAATTCCACCATATTTGCATAGAGCCTTGTTCTTTCGATTTCTAGGTCAGCCCTAGGGTAACACTGTTCATGTTCTATCACATTTGGCCCTTCTTGGATTCTAGCCTAATATGCTTTGAGCATCATGTCTAAGTCCTCAAGAGTAGGATCTGCTAAGACTAGTCCTAGTCTGGGTGGGAGGTGGCTTAGAAGGTGATGGGGATGGTGGTGGTGGTGATGTGTGAGAGTGCACTTGAGATGTGAGTTCGATTATCTTGGCTTGTTTCTCTTTGGCTTTCCTCAAGATCACTAATTTTCTTCAACCATTGTCTCTTCATTCCTCCACGGCTATCTTTCTAGGCTCTTGTCCTTTTCTTAGTTAGACTCTCAATCTCACTAACCTCGGAACTCTTTTCTTGACCTAAGCCTTGGTTTTGTTGTAATGCTTGAGCTCTGGTGACTACTTGCACTCGTGTAGTGGAAGTCACACTTCCAATAGAATCAACTACTAACCCAATAATGTTAATAGGAGTGATCTTTGGCACATTGTTTGGATTTTTAGGATAGTCTCGTTAAAGGTGCTCCTTCCCACAATCCTAAAAAAAACCTTGGATTGTCACTGATTTGGGTTGCATGGGTGTAAGTATAGGGCAATCACGAATGAAATGATCTCCCTGACATCTCTAGCATAGTCCTCTAGGTTGTAGGGGTCTTATCTGTCTAGGTTGGGGCCTAGAGCTAGGATTTTTGTACATGGCATTAACGTATTCTGGTTCCCAATTAGGTTCTCTAGGATTTTCGTAGAGGTAAATCTCATTGTGTTCTAGTGACTCCATATAGTAGGCCGGTGGACTATCCATTTGGGCCGAGTCAAAACTGTGATTATTCGGGTCTCAAATATCAATGGTGATGCTCGCACTAAGGCTCTATCAAATTTTCTTCAGCAGCTGCATACTTCACTGGGATCACGTTGGGTGGAGGTGGAGGTTTTTGAACTAACATTGGTTGAGGTCTTTGCTATGCTTGATAGGGTGGTTGGTAGGGTTGTTGGGCCTACCATACTATTGTGGTGGGTACTGGTTTTGGTATCTCCATTGTGGTGGATATGGCTGTGGATAATTTTTCCTAACCACTTGCTTATTATATGGGAAATCTTGTGCAGTGTGGTTAGTATACCTCCTTTCTATGGTGTAGTATTGGCTATTAAGGTTCACTTGGGGTTGATCCATCATTGGGCACACATTAGCCATATGATCTCCTCCACAAGTATAGCATCATTTCACCAAGGCAAATCTAGGTGTCTACTTGCTAGAGACTCCTAACTTATGAGCTACCTTTTTTGCCAATTCATCCATCCAAGTAGGGGTTTGGATGTGAGGCTAGTGGAACTATCTGAATTTTTGTAAATCGTAGAGAGCTCTAGTTCCTCACCTAGGTTGTCCTCAATATCTATGCACATACGTACACATTGCTCTATGGTTCTTGATTCCTTCAGATACACATAGGATCTCAATTTAGCACTCAATAATCTGTCTAGGAACAATGCCACTTGTTTGGTTGGTGTGGGTAGTTCTGGAATCAAGCATCTCTCCAAGTATTGCTTAAATCTTCTTCCTACAAGTCCCACTATCTCTTTAGGTATTTGTTTAAAGCTACAGATCAGTGATGAAGTGTTGTGCCTTATGCCACTCTTAGAAAACTTTGTGATGAAGGCTTCTAGCAATTGTTCTATGTTCTTGAATTGTCTCTTGGTGTAGTGGTTGAAACCACGTAAGAGCCACGTTCTTGAGTGTTATAACAAAAGCATTGTATTGCATGAACAAGTCATCAACTTGCTCAACTCTCAAGACTTGCCTAAATTCTACCACATGATCGTATGAGTCTCTTGTACCATCAAAATAGTTCTTCACGGACTTAACCAACTATTTAGGCCTCAAGATCCCAGTGTGTTCTCTAGGCCTTGGCAGAGGGAATTCATCTGCATTTCTTTGATTCCTTGGGCCTCTATGCCTCTCATTTTCCATTCTATCCATTTTTGTTCCCATTTTTTCTCTTCCCATTGGGTTAGTAAAGCTTACCTTGGGGCTATCTCTACTCCTATCCCTCTGAATTCCATGAGCTTGGGATGTTCCAACTCCTTGGTGACCATAAGAGACATTGGATCTTGGTTGGGGAAAAACAAATTCACCCTTCCAAGTGTAGGCATGCCTACCAAGTTACATTACCACGAACACTCTCTCTAATGTGTTGTCTAAATAAACCACTTTGCCTGGGGTATCAAGGTCTTTAAATTCATATATCGTCACATTTCCTACGTCACTAGGTTGATTGGTCTTAGACTTGTAAAAGGATTCATCAATCTCTCCATTCTAGAACAACTTGACACTTTTGTTATCTTGGGGAATCCATTTTGGTGTGAGTATTCTGGTTAAGACCGATTTGCCTCTAGGGTTTCTTGGCTCTCCTCCCAAATTCCCTTACTTTATGTCACCTTCCAAGATCTCTTTCTATTTTTATGTGTGCTCTTTTACTCACTAGCCCTTGACTTGTTTTTTACATCTCGGGCCTTCTATAGAGCCTATGCTCTAGTGACTACCTGTACAGTGGTGATATGGTCACACTTTCATTAGGTTCCAATACCAAACTAATAACATTGGTTGGAGTAATTTTTTGCACATTGGCTATATTTTTAGGATAATCTTTGAGGAGATGTTCCTTTCTACAATCAGAGAAAAATTCTTGAATCACAATGGGTTGAGGTTGTTCTCATGGAGGAAGTAGATAGTCATGTATGAAGTGATCTCCATGGCATCTGTAGCACGGTCCTCTATGTTGAGATATCAAGCTCAACATGTGATGATCTAGGATGACATGTATCACTTTTTCATTTCTTTGACATGTATAGTGGTCACATTGGTATCTGTCAAGGATACTTCATTGAGCTTTATTAGATTAATTTTATCTATCGAGAGTGATGGCACATTTGTTTTCTTGCCAGCTCACTCATTCGCATACATTAGGATTTACCTTATGTAATGTTCCTTATATATTGCACTTGTTGTATAGTTGTTTTAGATCATTCTTGTACGTTCCTTTTATGTAATAGAAGAAGAAGAAGATTATTCTTCCATGTGTGTGCCCCTCTTTGATTGTGAGTGTGTGTGTGTGAGCTCTCTTCCTTATCTCTTTCCTTGTGACATGGTATCCGAGCCAGGTTGGCTATAGAGAGCTAGTGGAGAAGACTGATAGTGAAGAGTATGCGAGAAGGCATGGAGAAAGCGCGATTCACAAATGACCTCAGATTGCTACAAAAATTGGAGTGAAGATAGAAGACCTCAAAATATCTTTAAGAGTTATCCCTTTAGGATCACTTGTTTTTATCATATTTCTATTTTACAGCCATCTCGACCTCTGTTTTGAGCCTGCAAGGTGGGGCCCATAGAAAAACTAGGTCAATTTGCAAAACTGTAACTTGCATCTTGTTTGTCAACACTCATATATTCTAGATCCAAAATTTCAAGCGATTTCATGTATTGTTGATACACAAAAATTATGTTTTTCTGAGATTGAACTGTCACGTCATAGTGCAACAGTGTTCAAGAAGAAGTACTATTTGTAGTGTTTTCATCTATTTGTAGTGTTTTCTTAGTGTTGTGAATCGCAAAAAAAATGGCCAACACATATGGAATGAGTCAGCCTATGAGCGATAAGCTAGACAAGAACAACTTCCATGCTTGGAGATTCAGAATGGCAAATTTCTTAATGGGAAAAGGCTACTAGAAGTAAATCAAAGAAGAGAAACCTGTAATCATACACTAGGATCCACATATTTGCATTTACCTTACTAAAGTTCTCAATGTACTTCTGTTGTGTCATCTAAATACACTAAACATAATCAAGAACTGAATCTTCGGACCTGTGATTGACATCTCACAACTTAGTGTATTATGAACACTAGGTGGTTCATCTCTTATTGTATTCAACTCAACTCAACTCAACTCATCGTATGAGTCTCATAAAAAAATCTATGATGTCATCATGTCTTCATCCTTGTTCAATCTGTAAATCCTTCATACCTCTTTCCTTCAGAATCTAGTATAAACATATATGTGCACACTTCTTAAAACATACCTTTCTAAAATATCAAATTTCTCTTCAATAGAACTCTGGAACCTTCTCCTGAACAGGAACTTTCTCCAGGCATTCTCCTTCTTCCTTCTTCTTTCAAAGCTGGAACATAAAGAGAAACTGACAAAGGAAATATAGGAATACCTAAAATAGGAATACCTGTAGGTATGACTTTACATTCTTTCACATATGGATGAAAATAAGTCTTCATCTTTCATCACCCCTCTGGATGATTTAACACTAGTATCCATAATTCTTCAAATTATATCAGACTTTATGAAATCTGGAACGTGTTCCTTCTTTCAATAAATCTGATCTTCAATTATCAATACCTGTATCTTAAACAAAAAATATGAACCCTTTTATTAGCATTGTGCACATGCCAATAGCTTTCCCTGTCATTCCTCCGCTTCCCAAAATCTAGAATAAGGTTAGTTGATCCAATAAAAGCCTTGCTGAAAGCATTTTAGGATTCATAACCTTCTGCAACATAACAAGTATCTTCTTTTATTTCTCTGCAACACTATCCTGATAGAACCTGAATCTTTGACTTACCTTTTCCAATTTTAAAGAACTTTCACAAACAAAGGATAGATATCTGACTCATAAATACTCAAGATCTTCATGATCATTTAAGATCATCCAAGATCATACAAGATCTATGATCTTTCCAACAAAATACATGTGTACAATTTG
Source organism: Ceratopteris richardii (assembly GCA_020310875.1). Taxonomy (NCBI): domain Eukaryota; kingdom Viridiplantae; phylum Streptophyta; class Polypodiopsida; order Polypodiales; family Pteridaceae; genus Ceratopteris; species Ceratopteris richardii. The sequence goes on from CM035413.1 coordinate 175,631,060, forward strand.
CTCTCATCAAACCTTCATGATTGAATGTTTGATTTGTTACTTGAATGTCTCTAAGTGTCCATGGTTCTCACATAAACTTGTAAAAATTTTCTTTAACCAAATCTTTCTCAAGAATCTGCAACTTCTACTTGAAACATAAGTGGACAAATGTCTCACCTTGAGAACTCCAAAAGTTGTAAGTTGATACTTCATCTTTTCATATTCTACGTGGGTGAAATGTGATAGTATCTACTCAACTTTCTTTTGGCTAACTCTACTTCTCAATCAAGTGATATGATCTGATGGAACACCTTTTTGAATACAAGCATGTATACAAAAGTTAAGACAAACATAGAAAGTAGATTCTTCATCTGACTAGTACATCAAAAATCTGAATTTTCTGAAGTTTTCTGAAAATACTGAATATGAGGTAACTTTTCCAAACATAAAACCTCTCTTCAAGTCTCCAAAATTTTCTAGAAATACTCTTTTATATCAAGAGTTAGATAAAGAAGAAATATACTTCTCTACAATTTTTTAGATACCAAGTAGCTTTGTATTGACACTCCAAGAATTCTTTGAGGGAATATATAGCTACCTGCTCAAAATCCTGAACATAACTCATACACATATGAGTCAAAACATATAATCTGCCTTTCTTTCTCTCAATGCAATTCTTTGTCGAACTCTACTAAAACATGACCAAGTATCATGCAAAACAAGAAACTGCTTCTTCTTTAGATTTTCTTTCTTCCAGCTGATGATGTCAATATCTTCAAACTATTCTTCCATACCTTTTGTTCTCTTCATCTTGAAGTAGCAAGCGCTCTTGAATTCTTCAAATGAACTTTTTCTCTTCCTCTAGTGCTAAGGGTAAGAGACAAAACAAGCATGGAATACAAATGGAAGTGAATATAGAAAATCATTGTTTACCATCTCCTCATATCTCTAAATCAAAACTCTGCTTCAAATGAATAATATGACTGAATTCACCAGCCTTTTTGTTTGAATGATGGATTACCTTTCTAGAGTTACCTCTCTAGATATAAAATGTGAGCAAAAAACTTCCAACCAACTTACAACACAAGATTGGCTGAAAACAAAATTCATCTCATCTCCAAATTTGTCTTCTTAGACGAGCTTTCTTGTCATGAAAGAGATCTCTCAAAACTCTCTAGAAAAACCTCTAGATACGTGTTTTGATGTAGCCTTTAACTTTCAAATAATGAAAGTGTATAAAAGCACTCCTTGAATCCTTCAAATCTCTTCATAACTGCTCTTCTAAGATATGACATGCAAATGATAATTTGATAGTAGAATTTGATACCTGTGATTTGATGTTGATCTGATTTCTTCATCTTCTCCAAACCATTGTTTTTCCTTGAATTTGAAGTAGCCCTCTCTTCATCAAGTTTTGGTCTTCAAATAATACTTTCTGTAAAGTATTTTCATACTCTTCCAAAAGTATTTGGCTTCTAAGAGATCATCAACTTCATACTCCACATTGATAAACAAACATGTGACCGAATTGTCTAATTCTCAAATCTCTACTCATCTAGATTAAGTGTGTATGTCAAATGTAAAATGTTAGAAGATGCTCTTAAATCATATGTTGTAAACCTGGAAGTCTGGGAACCTGAGAACCTTGATATTTGAGAGCCTGGATGCTCTGATACCAAATGTTGGAAATTTTTTAGGCCCATAACTAATACCATAGGTCCAAGATCTACAACACAGATTCCAACAATCTTCCAATATTGATAAAGCATGAACATACCACACTTAATCATACAAATGATGAGACAAAGATAGAGAAACATTAGACAACATGTGTAAAGTGTTATGTAAGCCACTGTTTACTCACACTATCATATATACAAATATCAATTTACAATGTGGGATCAAAACTCTCAACCACTCTATGTGAACAGAAATAGATCGAAGAGTGTATATACAAATGTAACAAACATATTCAGATGTATGAACAGAAATCTGAATATACATGAAATGTTTGACCTAATAGGTTGTAGAAGAGTGATATGAGTGACAGAAAGAGGAAGGATTAGTCTAAAACTGATAATCAGCAAACCCTCATATGAACTTAGGCTATGGAAGACCCTAAGTCAGATATGTGTGTGAAAAGATCACATACTTACAAAAGTAGCAAAGAATGCTAACAAGTTTGCTGCTAGAAATCCTCAAACTCATATGAACATACCTTCTCAAACACCTCATCCAAATATGCATAAAGCATACATGTACTGATTCTCTTGTACCTATGCCGAATAGGACTCCTTCTGATATGGATGCCACTTCCATATACTTCAAGTAGTACCTCTGTGCGTAAAGAGAATAGGTACCTGAATTCTTAACATAAGATGTAAATCTTATGTTAACCACCATCCAATGTCTTTGAAGTAAACCGAAATCTTTCATGTAGAAGACAATCTTCAGATACATCATGTGGATGGCTGATCCACACCACCAAGCTCCTGATGGTTAAGTCCTCTCCATAAGCAAGAGTGTGAGCACACTCTTCTCCAAGAAGAACTCCATAGCTGCTCATCAACATGCTCCTAGAGTGCACCATGGTTGCCCCATGTGTGCTATAGCACCACCTCTACTAAGGGACCAAAAACTGGCATTGCCAATTGGTGTAGGATGATTTAACAATGAACCAAAGCTCTTCTGATATAGTAATTGTTCTCACCTCAAAAGCACATAATAAAGCATAAACAAAAAGCTTTAAACCAAAGCTACGTGATAGCTACAAATTTGCATCACGAATAAATTTGGCCGCTGTCCATGTGTTTTTGAAAAAGCTTCATGAAAAATTCGCTACACGATGGCAACACCTGACAGGAATTGAACCTGCGTGGGTTTGATGGGAGGACAACAACGTAGCCACAGCGCTTGCGCTGTTTGCTTATAGACGGCATAATAGAAAACTCTACAGATGGTTTATACTGTGAGCAAAATGGTCTATTGAGACATTGTTTTCCAACAATCCCCCCTTCAATGTCACAATGGTACAAAATGAACTGAAGATGTAACTTCATTCATCTGCAAACTTCATAGGCTTCAAATTTGTACTCCCGAAATTGTGCTTGAAACCTTTTCTTCAAAAGTCTTCTTCAAAACTGAATTTGACTTTCCTTCAAAGTTCAAACACCTAAACTTGCTGAATATGAACCATAATATCTGAGAAAATATGCAAACTAGATATCCAATAGTGTACACATCAAGCAATTATTGCTTGACAACAAATATAGCATGTACTGATTTTGAACCTGCTATCTCTTGTCTTCTCAAAACGTGTAATCATACACTAGGATCCACATATTTGCATTTACCTTACGAAAGCTTTCTCAACGTACTTCTGCTGTTTCATGTAAATACACTAAACATAATCAAGAACTGAATCTTGTGACTTGTGACTGACAACTCACAACTTAGTGTATTATGAACACTAGTTGGTTTGTCTCTGACTGTATTCAACTCAACTCAACTCAACTCATCGTATGAGTCCCATAAAAAAATCTATGATGTAATCATGTCTTCATCCTTGTTCAATCTGTAAATCCTTCATACCTCTTTCCTTCAGAATCTGGTATAAACATATATGTGCACACTTCTGGAAACATACCTTTCTGAAATATCAAATTTCTCTTCAATAGAACTCTCAAACCTTCTTCTGAACATGAACACCAAACAGGAACTTTCTTGAGATAGTCTCCTTCTTCTTTCAAAGCTGGAACATAAAGAGAAACTGACAAAGGAAATATAGGAATACCTAAAATAGGAATACCTCTAGGTATGACTTTACATTCTTTCACATATGTCTGAAAATAAGTCTTCATGTTTCATCACCCCCCTGGATGATTTAACACTAGTATCCATACTTCTTCAAATTATATCAGAATTTATGAAATCTGGAACATGTTCCTTCTTTCAATAAATATGATCTTCAATGATCAATACCTGTATTTTAAACAAAAAATTTGAACCCTTTTATTAGCATTGTGCACATGCCAATAGCTTTCCCTGTCATTCCTCAGCTTCCCAAAATCTAGAATAAGGTTAGCTGATCCAATAAAAACCTTGCTTAAAGCATTTTAGGATTCATAACCTTGTGCAACATAACAAGTATCTTCTTCTATTTCTCTGCAACACTAATCTGATAGAACCCGAATCTTTGACTTACTTCTTCAAATGTTAAAGAACTTTCACAAACAAAGGATATATGTCTGGCTCATAAATACTCAAGATCTTCATGATCATTTAAGATCATCGAAGATCATACAAGATCATACAAGATCTATGATCTTTCCAACAAAATACCTATATAGAATATGCACTCATCAAACCTTCATGACTGAATGTTTGATTTGTTACCTGAATGTCTCTAAGTGTCCATGCTTCTCACATAAAGTTGTAAAACTACTCTTTAACCAAATCTTTCTCAAGAATCTGCAACTACTACTTGAAACATAAATGGACAAACTTCTCACCTTGAGAACTCCAAAAGTTGTAAGTTGATAATTCATCTTTTCATATTCTACGCGGGTGAAATGTGATAGTATCTACTCAACTTTCTTTCGGCTAAATCTACTTCTCAATCAAGTGATAGGATCTGATGGAACACCTTTTTGAATACAAGCATGTATACAAAAGTCAAGACAAACATAGAAAGTAGATTCTTCATGTGACTGGTACATTAAAAATCTGATTTTTTTGAAGTTTTTTGAAAATACTGAATATGAGGTAACTTTTCCAAACATAAAACCTCTCTTCAAGTCTCCAATATCTTCTACAATACTCTTTTACCTCGAGAGTTAGATAAAGAATAAATATACTTCTCTACAATTTGTCATATACCAAGTAGTTTGTATTGACACTCCAAGAATTCTTTGAGGGAATATATAGCTACCTGCTCAAAATCTTCAACATAACTCATACACATATGAGTCAAAACATATAAGCTGCCTTTCTTTCTCTCAATGCAATTCTTTGTCAAAATCTACTAAAACATGACCAAGTATCATGCAAAACAAGAAACTGCTTCTTCTTTAGATTATCTTTCTTCCACTTGATGATGTCAACATCTTCAAATTTTTCTTCCATACCTTTTGTACTCTTCATCTTGAAGTAGCAAGCACTCTTGACTTCTTCAGATGAACTTTTTCTCTTCCTCTAGTGCTAAGGGTAAGAGACACAACAAACATGGTATACAAATGGAAGTGAATATAGAATCATGTTTTACCATCTCCTCATATCTCTAAATCAAAACTCTGCTTCAAATGAATAATATGACTGAATTCACCAACCTTTTTGTCTGAATGTCGAATTACCTTTCTAGAGTTACCTTTCTAGATATGAAATGTGAGCAAAAAGCTTCCAACCAACTTACAACACAAGATTGGCTGAAAACAAAATTCATCTCATCTCCAAATTTGTCTTCTTAGATGAGCTTTCTTGTCATGAAAGAGATCTCTCAAAACTCTCTAGAAAAACATCTAGATACCTGTTTTGATGTAGCCTTTAATTTTCAAATAATGAAAGTGTATAAAAGCACTCCTTGAATCCTTCAAATCTCTTCATAATTGTTCTTCTAAGATATGACCTGCAAATGATAATCTGATAGTAGAATGTTGCTATGACTACTACACCTAAGGAGAACATGAAGTTATGGCATGCTAGATTTGTTCATATCAGTTATACAACTCTCAAGCATATCAAAGATCAAGGTAGGAGAGTTTGCCTATTTTTACTACCTTTCAAGAAACATGGATTTATCATGGCCACAAGGAAGTTGCAGATCATACATTCGGATGTAAATGGTCCACTGAGAACAGATTCTATTCAAGGTTATAGGTACTTTGTTCTGTTCATTGATGATTTCTCAAGATATTCATGGATTTACGGTCTTAAAGTGATGTCAGAGGTTTTTCCTACTTTCAAGAAGTTCTTAGTTATGGTTGAAAATGAAAGTCAGTCAAAGATCCAGATTTTGAGAAGTGATAGAAGAGGAGAGTACATGTCTAAAGGCTTTAGGTCTTTTCTTGAAGACAAAGGTATCTCTCATCCACTCACCATTGCTTACATGCCAGAACAGAATGGTGTTCCAGAGAGAAAGAATAGAATACTTGTTGAGATTATGCGTAGTATGATGTCATCCAAAAGTCTTTCTCCCAAGTTTTGGTTTGATGCAGTACATATAGCTAATCACATTCTGAATAGGTCTTCCACAAAATCTTTATAGGTTCTTACACCTTATGAAGCCTATTATGGGAAGAAGCCCAATGTGAATTACTTCAAAGTTTTTGATTCCCTAGCGTATGTTCACATTGAGAAGAAGGATCGTGGTAAGCTTGATGTAAAATCCATTAAAGCTGTCTTTTATTAGTTATGCAATTGAAAGCAGAGGATACAAATTCTATGTTTCGGATATTGGTGATATCCTACTCTCATGCAATGCATATATAGCAAAAAGTCAGATTTGTGATAAGAAGGAAGAAATTCCAAAATTCATAAAAGAAGATGACTATGCATTTTTTAGAAGGAATTTGGATTCTTACATTCAGCCATACAAGGGGGGTGATGAACCTACTCAAAACCTAAGACATACAGGAGAAGAGAGAATTTCATTACCTACATCAATACCTAGTCCTACATCAATACCTCTTGAAGTTCCGACTTATGAATTTGGAGAAGGTTCTAGAGTTCCAAAAGAAAGAGATACTGAAGAACCAGAAAAGATACCACCACTTTTTAGGAATATGCCAAAGTGGTTATGTCAAAACGGGAAGGACACTAGTATAATGGAATACATAAGAAGAACTAGAAGTCAGACAAGGAGACAATGAAAAGACCAGATAAATTATGTAGAATGTTTTGAGATTCATAATGTTTTAGCTCTTACTTTAGTTGAGAATGAACCAGCTAGTGTTCAAGATGCACTACAAAATGATATGAATATCACAAGTCCTAGGATTCAATTTAAGTACAGAGATGAGTGTATCTACATGACACAACATAACTACATTGAGAAATTATTGGAAAGGTTTGAGATGAGAAATTCCAAGCCTATGCAGACACCTATGGATGTTAATATGTTATTACAGTCAGACACAAATTAAGAACCATTTGATGCTACATTATATAGTCAAGCATTCAATTTCTTGATATATTTATGTAATATATGTACAAACATTCAGTTTGCAGTTTCGCAAGTATCTAGGTTCATATGCACTCAACTCAAGATTCATTGGAAATCAATTAAGAGATATTTGCAGATATCATGAGTTTTGCTGGTTAGTGAACCTTCTACCATTGTGACATTGAAGGGGGAATTGTTGGAAACAATGCTCACATTTGGTTGAAAAAAATCCTAGAACTGCTAGGATATAATCTATATTTTTATGGATTGCTTCAAAAACAAACATGGGCACATTAGATAAGGCTTTCACCTTTGAATGGGGTGACCTGGTTTCAAATCCCATGCGTTACAACGGTGGAAAAATCATCTAAATTTTGGCGAAGATTTTTACGAAAAGCAATAATGAGTTCAACGGCGTTTTTTTGGAACAAATCGTAGAGTTGTTTTTTGATAAATGTTTTTCGTGGATAATCGTAGCTTTTAGTATTGCTTTTCAAGACTTCTAAATTACCATATAAAGAAGCATAGTCTCATTGTTGAGATATCACTCAAGGATCATCTCAAGGAGCTTAAGTGCTCACTGCAAGGAGGAGATCTTCTTGAAGAGAGAGTGTTTGTACACTCTTGAGGAGGTGATCAACTAGGAGGTTATGATGGAGGAGGAGTTCTCACACTCTTGGAGGAGGTTTGGTCTACATCTTGGTGATTGTTTGGAGGAGATTCTGCCAGCTTACCATCAACATCCATTGTTGATTTATTGTGAGTAGCAATTCTAATTCCGTTCTTAGTTGCCAGATCACTTGTTTCTGATTTAGGTTGATCAGAATTCGGGTTTGTTGTACAATAGTTCTGAACTGTTCTTATTCTCCATATTTTCACACACATAGACACACACTCTTCATACCTCTTAAGCACACAATTTCTTGTATTTAGTTCCTATTTCCACCTAGATATAGATATTGTGAGTTTGTATCATATATACTCTTTGTAATTGACATTCATATATAAGTTAGTGTAGGTGAGCCTCATAGCTTACCATTACACTTGTAATCTTGTCTATTCTCTCTCTATCTCTCACTTATCTATTTTTGAGTCTTAAGGTGTGTATGTTAAGGTTCATCTGTTGGAAGATCCTGTAAACCTTTGATATATAGTTATTGTGGCCCTCTCCCACTTCCAAGATTTGGTATCAGAGCTTAGAATACCAACATTTCGTATGAGAGCTTAGAATATCAACATTCAGTATCAGAGCTTAGAATACCAACAAGGTTAGCCAATACAGCATAAGTTTCATCAACATTTAGGAGTTTGATGTATGAGTTGTTATGCTCGAGACTAGACATTGCAATTGCTATTGGAGCATTTGCACTTGGATTTGTCATTTGTTGGCATAGAGCAAGTGGGAACTTTGCAGGAACTTCATCAGTTCTTGCATCAGTTAGATGTGGCTCGACTCTTATCGATATGAGTCTAGAGTAGTTTGAGGTGCATGCGTATACCTTGTTTGAGGTAGTTGGTGTAGGGTGATTAGTATGGGTTGAAATCTAAACTCTTCCTATACATTACTGTGTAGTCCTACGTCATTCTTTGTATGTGTTTCCACTTATGGTCACAATGAGCTTTAAGTGGGAGATTGTTGGGGATGTAAGGGTCATGTGACATTACCCTTATATTCATACACATATATCATTTGTAGATCATTGCCTCAAAAAGATCATTATATGGGTTTTGAGGCTCCCATGCCTGTGTGCACATCTCTCCTCTCCTCTCTCTTCCTTCATCTCCTCCTTGCTCCTCTTGTTTAGTCTACCACAACCATTCACTTGTCAAAAAGGTGCAACTTGTCTTCAATGGTGAGTAGACAAGGTCCTACACTCCATCAAGACGATCATCTAATGTACTAGATTATATCCCTCCTTGTATGGATTATCAATAATGTGCACGATCTCTACTGACATTCTCTACTTGGTGTACTTCTTTCTTGTTTACTTTTCCTTGTTTCTTATGCTTTTATTATTAAGTTTAGTTTTGCATGTTACTATTTTCAGTTTGAGTATGTTAGAGATGTTTCATCCTTGGTGTAAGTTGATTGCAAGGGGTTGTACACTCAATTAGTGAAAGATACTCTTAACGGACTACCAATACTTGAAAGTTGGGCAATACATAAACTTGTTTAGAATAAATATTATTTCTTTCTTGGCAAGCCTTATTTTTCTTTTGCCTATCCATGTGTATGAGTTTGTAGTGTATTTCTAGGTCACTATATTGAATCCTGCATTCTGCATGCGAGAAAAGAAACCTACTTGGTCTTGTAATCAACATTCTCTCTTATCCTCTTTCCTTTTTCTAATCTTGTATACTTTCTCTCTAATCCTCTCTCCTTCTTCTAACCTTGTATATCTTACTTCTCAACTCCAAAAAACTCAAAATAGTGCTCCAATCTTTTCTAAAAGAGGTTTGTCCCTTGGTTAATCTTCTTTCCTTCTTCTAACCTTGTATACTTTCTTTCTAATCCTTTCTCCTTCTCCTAACCTTATATACCTTACTTCTTAGCTCCAAAAATTCAAAATAGTGCTCCAATCTTTTTTAAAAGAGGTTTGTCCCTTGGTTCTTTTGTTTCAATTTGATTTTCTCTTTTATTATAAGTTTATGGTAATGATGAATAAGCGCCAAGGGACTAAAATGAGACGGTGAAAAAGGATAGGTTTCAAATGGACGTTATCCATGACGTCCTTCTAGGAGATCACCTAGTCATTTATGATCTCTGTCACTCACATAACACACTCACAAATGAGTATTAGACTTTCACTTAAATATTCAAGCTCATGAATAAGACATTTTGTAATGTAAAGGCCCCATATATTTTGACTCTAAGTTTTAACGAGTCTGGGGTTATTATTCTTCTTTCACAGTCCATACCAAAACAACAGTCCTCACATGGTTTTTGTCCTCGCGTGTTGGGTTGACTAGTTGAGTCGCTCGCCTATTCAGGCGGGGGTGAGGGTTTGAGCCTCCCCATTGGTAGGGCACCATGTAAGCCTTCTAACAATTAAACAAGTTGTCTTATCCTCATGTTGCTTTCGGGTCGTTGTAATCACTTTGTATAACCGCTGTTTTATGGGATACAAGGAGTCCCACAAGTACTATATCTGTTCGTCTTGTACAATTGTTCTTTCAAAATTAAAGCTCAAGGGAGTAGGCTTCTACCGAGCCTCCATTTAAAAAAAAAAAACAACAACACTCTAGAACTCCTAATCTTGATTTCTAACAAAAAAATCTATTTTCCTTACGTATTCCCTTCAATGGAAGGTTGCAAACAAGAACTAAAAATAAGTTTGCTACTTCTACTAGCCATGGCACACTTTGTTGTAATGAAAATTATTGTGGTACTTAAAAACATCCCACTATATATTTATTTTCCCAATGACGACAACGTCAATGACAATGACAAAGCCAAAATATGATAAATTTAGACAGACTTACCACTTAACCCTCAATTTGTGTAAGACCCACCTAGTGTATAAAGTGGGAACACAATATGCGTTGCTTTGTGGGATACAGGGAGTCCCGTGAGTACTATATCTATTCGTATTGTACAATTGTTCGTTGGAAATTAAAGCTCAAGAGAGTAGGCTTCTACCGAACCTCCATTAAAAAAAAAACAACACTCCTAATCTTGATTTCTAACAAAAAAATCTATTTTGCTTACGTATTCCCTTCAATTGAAGGTTGAAACAAGAACGAAAAATAAGTTTACTACTTGTACTAGCCATAGCACACTTTGTTGTAATGAAAATTATTGTGGTACTTAAAAACATCCCACTATATATTTGTTTTCCCAATGATAACGACAATGATAATGACAACGACAATGACAACGATAATGACAAAGCCAAAATATGATAAATTTAGATAGACTTACCACTTAACCCTCAATTTGCGTAAGACTCACCTAGTGTATAGAGTGGGAACACAATATGCACTGCTTTGTGGGATACAAGGGGTCTCACGAGTACTATATCTATTCGTCTTGTACAATTGTTCTTTTAAAATTAAAGCTCAAGGGAGTAGGCTTCTACCGAACCTCCATAAAAAAAAAAAACAACACTCTAGAACTCCTAATCTTGATTTCTAACAAAAAAATCTATTTTTCTTAAGTATTCCCTTCAATGGAAGGTTGCAAAAAAGAACTAAAAATAAGTTTGCTACTTCTACTACCATGGCACACTTTGTTGTAATGAAAATTACTGTGGTACTTAAAAACATCCCACTATATATTTGTTTTCCCAACGATAACGACAATGACAATGACAACGACAACGATTACGATAATGACAAAGCCAAAATATGATAAATTTAGACATACTTACCACTTAACCCTCAATTTGCATAAGACCCACTTAGTGTATAGAGTGGGAACACAATATGTGGTGCTTTGTGGGATACAAGGGGTCCCACAAGTACTATGTTTATTCGTCTTGTACAACTATTCTTTCAAAATTAAAGCTCAAGGGAGTAGGCTTCTACCGAGCCTCCATTAAAAAAAGAAACAACACTCTAGAACTCCTAATCTTGATTTCTAACAAAAACATCTATTTTTCTTACGTATTCCCTTCAATGGAAGGTTGCAAACAAGAACTAAAAATAAGTTTGCTACTTCTACTAGCCATGGCATACTTTGTTGTAATGAAAATTATCGTGGTACTTAAAAACATCCCACTATATATTTGTTTTCCCAATGATAACGACAATGATAATGACAACGACAACGACAACGACAATGACAAAGCCAACATATGATAAATTTAGACAAACTTACCACTTAACCCTCAATTTGTGTAAGACCCACCTAGTGTATAGAGTGGGAACACAATATGTGCTGCTTTGTGGGATATAGGGGGTCCCATGAGTACTATATCTATTCGTCTTGTACAATTGCTCTTTCAAAATTAAAGCTCAAGGGAGTAGGCTTCTACCGAACCTCCATTAAAAAAAAACAACACTCTAGAACTTTTAATCTTGATTTCTAACAAAAAAATCTATTTTTCTTACGTATTCCCTTCAATGGAAGGTTGCAAACAAGAACTAAAAATAAGTTTGGTGCTTCTACTAGCCATGGCACACTTTGCTGTAATCAAAATTATTGTGGTACTTAAAAACATCCCACTATATATTTGTTTTCCCAACGATAACGACAATGATAATGACAACGACAACGACAACGACAATGACAAAGCCAACATATGATAAATTTAGACAAACTTACCACTTAACCCTCAATTTGTGTAAGACCCACCTAGTGTATAGAGTGGGAACACAATATGTGCTGCTTTGTGGGATACAGGGGGTCCCACGAGTACTATATCTATTTGTCTTGTACAATTGTTCTTTCAAAATTAAAGCTCAAGGAAGTAGGCTTCTACCGAGCCTCCATTAAAAAAAAAACAACACTCTAGAACTTCTAATCTTGATTTCTAACAAAAAAAACTATTTTTCTTACTTATTCCCTTCAATGGAAGGTTGCAAACAAGAACTAAAAATAAGTTTGGTGCTTCTACTAGCCATGGCACAATTTGTTGTAATGAAAATAATTGTGGTACGTCTTAAAAACATCCCACTATATATTTGTTTTCCCAATGATAATGACAACGACAATGACAAAGCCAAAATATGATAAATTTAGACAGACTTACCACTTAACCCTCAATTTGTGTAAGACCCACCTAGTGTATAGAGTGGGAACACAATATGCGTTGCTTTGTGAGATACAGGGGTCCCACGAGAACTATATCTATTCATCTTGTACAATTGTTCTTTCAAAATTAAAGCTCAAGGGAGTAGGCTTCTACCGAACCTCGATTAAAAAAAACAACACTCTAGAACTCCTAATCTTGATTTCTAACAAAAAAATCTTTTTCCCTTATGTATTCCCTTCAATGGAAGGTTGCAAACAAGAACTAAAAATAAGTTTGCTACTTCTACTAGCCATGGCACACTTTGTTGTAATGAAAATTATTGTGGTACTTAAAAACATTGGACTATATATTTGTTTTCCCAATGACGACAACGTCAACGACAATGACAAAGCCAAAATATGATAAATTTAGACACACTTACCACTTAACCCTCAATTTGCGTAAGACCCACCTAGTGTATAAAGTGGTAACACAATATGCGTTGTTTTGTGGGATACAAGAGGTCCCACGAGTACTATATCTATTCGTCTTGTACAATTGTTCTTTCAAAATTAAAGCTCAAGAGAATGGGCTTCTACCAAACCTCCATTAAAAAAAAAACAACACTCTAGAACTCCTAATCTTGATTTCTAACAAAAAAATCTATTTTTCTTACGTATTCCCTTCAATGAAAGTTTGCAAACAAGAACAAAAAATAAGTTTGGTGCTTCTACTAGCCATGGCACACTTTGCTCTAATGAAAATTATTGTGGTACTTAAAAACATCCCACTATATATTTGTTTTCCCAACGACAACGACAACGACAACGACAACGACAACGACAACGACAACGATAATGACAAAGCCAAAATATGATAAATTTAGACAAACTTACCACTTAACCCTCAATTTGCGTAAGACCCACCTAGTGTATCGAGTGGGAACACAATATGCAGTGCAATATTGAAATACCTTTTTGTAGCTCTTGACAAACTCTACAATTTTCTACTAATTTGAGCCAACATCAAAACTTGAAGCTAAAGATATTCAAATTAATTTGATTAGACTTGCAACTCTATTCACTTATAAAGATTCAATTCCATAGCCCAAATAATGTGTTTACCAAGGAAAAAGAAGGGGCTCAGATTAGATAGAACCTTGAGAAACCATTTACACACAATGCGTCCACAAGAATGAAGCACATTACACAAGGAGAGTGTATAGAATGCTCAATGATGGAATTGGGGTCAAGAAGAAACACACTCTCATTTACATTCATGAAAGGAAATAAATATCCATTATGTGCTTTATTCTATTGTTCTAATGTTTCAACATTTTACCACCATGCTCACTTTATCAACTAAATAACAAATATAAATGTTCAAGAAAGTTTGAAGTTCTATAAGTTGACCTCCGGAACTAACTTCTTTGAAGATATTCCAAAGATTTGACTAAAGCTTTTGATTTTTGAGCCAAACTAGGAAAGCACGTGGAAAGTGGGAGAATACTAGTGAGACTGGAGTAGTACGTGCTCAATGCTTGCGTTTGCATGGATCCTCTGCATGACCGGTTTTCTTTATCTGGGCTTTTCTCCCAGCCATGGCACCTCCGTCTTTTCCATTCGCATTGCTCGCTGTTTTTTTTATCGTCATTTGTTCGCAGCTCTTCTTTTTGATCTAGACATCGTCGTCCACGATAATAGTGAAGATGGTTTGTACATGTGATCATACTTGCAGCACAGGCAACCCCTGCGGTTTCTGCTCGACCGGTTCTTGCGCATGCGGTACAGATTGCAGGTCATTCTTCGCTCTTTAAATTCTGTCATTACAAAGAAAAAAAGCCAGTTTTCTCTTACAGAGTTTTGCACCCGGAGAGTTGTTGGCCTGTATGGAAGTCCACTGCTTTTAGTTTAGATTGGTGGCCGCCTTTAATTCAAGCTCCAACCATGAAGTTCTTTTTAGTGTTTAGCTCCAAATTGATTGTTTAGACATGTTTTGTTTCCCATATGTGCCACTGGTTTGTTTTGCCCTTCAGGCTTCGGTTGTATTTGCTAGACGTCATTTCGATATATTTTAATAATACCATGAAGGGAACATTCCACGAGATGCCATGCATACTACTGAGCTTCATGCGCTTTTTGGTTATATTTGCTTCTCTTTTTCACCTTTCCCTGTGTTTGAATTGATAATGTTGTTGTTGTCATTATTCTCTCCTCTGTGTTTTTGCTGGACTTGGTTTCACTATCCTCGTCTGCTTTGAGTTGTTGTGAATGGAACATGTCATTTTTAACATGTGTGGTTTGACTGCTGTTTTTTTTTTTTTTTGCTCTTCGCTTGTATGGTAATATGCGAGTCTTCATTTAAATATTGTTTTATGTTGTTAGAAAGAAACAATCCACTACATGTCATGTGTGCTTACCGAGTTTTATGCTCTTTGGTTGGTTGCATTTTATCTTTCTTTCTTTGTTGTAGAAACGACAATATCTTACGTTTCACCGTTCTTTGGTTGGGTTGCATTTGATCTTTCCTTCTTCGTTGTAGAAACGACAATATCTTATGTTTTAGCCGTCTGCTTGCTGGATTTCCTCTTGTGCTTGTCCTTTATCATATAATTTCTGCATATCTAGCTACTTCAGATATTGTTGTCGTATATTTTCTATGCCATTTGGTTATCTTTCAGATATTTTTGCATGTATTTTTCCTTGTCATATAATTTCTGCTTGGCAACTGTTTTGAACATGTTAGGTGTGGAGCCTCAGCAACACTGGGATCAGCCACACTGCAGTAGTGACTTTGCCTTCTCGCTTCTTTGCTTTAATCGAATTTGGATTCAAAGCTGATTGACTGGTGTCCTGATGCAGGGGTGGGAATGCATGTGTATGTGGGAAGGCCTGTGGATGTACCCAGTCACCTGTAAATGGAAATTTTGTGTGCCAGTGCACACGATCTGATTGTACTACTTGCAGTACGTGCCTCACACAGAGAGCTAGTGTAGGTATGGGTGGTACAACATTGTGAAGAAAGCCTGCTGTTTCATCCGTTATAGTCTGAAATACCTGCAGGAGAAATGCAGTGATATTATTTGAAGTGTGTAGGTAATAGCTGTTAAACTCAGAGAAATAAATACAACAGTATGATTTTGATACAAGAATAGCTGAGTTTGTCATACAATGCTTGTAATAGAACACCAGTAACTGAGATGCTATTTGTTTGAAGTGCTATATGATAAATACAGCAGATGTGATTAATGCTCCATTTAAGGCTATGCTTCTGTGATACAGCACTAGTAACTGAGATGCTATTCATATGCGATGTCATATGATGAATACAACACGTAATTTGATGCTTCATGTAATACACGACACACAAGTAACTGGGTAGTGGATGATGCTTATATGGAATAAAAGGTGGATACAACCATGTGCGCTACTTCTATATAATAACTGATAGTTGTAACAGGTGTCCTTTTTTTGACTATATAATGTTCATTTATGTGAAGGAAATAGCAGCTTGAGTGCTATCATGTATCATTGACTTCATATCAACGATACTAAGCTTCTATATATAATCGATATTGCTAAGCTTCTTTATGAAACTGGCAATATTGTGCTTCATGTAATTGACAGTACAACACTATGTAATGGTAATTTACTGTCTGGTAGTTGTGTATGATGCTTAATCTGGCAAATGATGTATGATTTGGTATACAAATTAACTTGGTGTATGATGTTTGATTTGGTATATACCTTACTTCGTAAGGTGTTACTACAATCATTTTGCCCACGTAGTTTTTGAAAATTAAGAACTGGCATTTGGGTGTCTTACTTTAGCACTTTTGATCTGCCCAATTCTTGATGTTTTGTTTTATTTTTTCATGCTTCCCAGAATTTGGAACTCCTGTGCATACTAGTGTGTATGCTAAATGCCTTAGCATTATCCAATTAATGGCTAATAAATGGAGGAAATGTTAATAATTCACAATTCAATGCACGTTCCAAGCATTTCTAGCATGTATTTTGAATGCAATTGAGTTGTAAGTCCTTGGTAGATAGAGGTTAATATTAGTAGTTTTGTTTTAAAATTTATTGGTTACATCTGTGCATACTATTGATCTCAAGCTGTTTGCATCAAATTTGGAATTTAGGCTCAAGTTTTTAAATTGTTACATCTATGCATAACAATCAGTCTCAAGCTCTTTGTATCAATTTCAGATGTCTCTCAGTATCATGCATGGAGCCTACTCCCCCGAGCTTTAACTTTGAAAGTTGCAGCTCTTTGTATCAATTTTAGATGTCTTAGTATCATGCATGGAGCCTACTCCCCCGAGCTTTAACTTTGAAAGTTGCAGCTCTTTGTATCAATTTTAGATGTCTCTTAGTATCATGCATGGAGCCTACTCCCCCGAGCTTTAACTTTGAAGGTGCAACTGTCCAAGTGAATGGGCATATTACCCGCGGGACCCCCTGTATCCCACAAAGTAGGGGTTAAACAAGGTTACAACATTACAACTGGCTTAACTAGCCAAAGCCATATGTGTCCAGCCGCCCGACTAGAACCCTGGACCTCCATATCAAGAGGCCAATACTCAACCAACTGCCCTATGGGACGTGGACTACTCAAACAATATTTTGCATGAGAGCTATTTACATAGAAGACTTACATCACACCAACTGCTGCTAAATGTGTTGGTACGAACTGGGCCCCAGCATGCTCGATACACAATGAATGCATACCTCAGTAGGATTATTCGAGGTATTAAGAGGCTTCCGAGCTTTGTTTTTCCTTGTCTCTGTTTATTCTTCAACGTGTATCCTATGCGTTCCCGCACATTGCAGCTCCTTATTTTTCTCACATGTAAAAATGTTTCATAGACTTCATATTTCGTCTGCTTGCACTATTCCTCTGTGGATTTTCTTGGATTTTCAGGCTCAAGCTGTGTGCGTAAGCTTTACTCTATTTTGGACGTTTCCTGTGGGACGTGAAGCCAAGTTTGATCTTGAATAAAAACCAGGGTATTGAACGTGCGGAAATGGAGGATACGAATTCATTTTGCACAAGCAAGCAACCATCCTTAGGTGCTTAGGATTAACATATTATAAACGGATCCAAATCTTACACCATTAGCTTTCTCCAAGTAATATTTTGTGCTTTGAGCTTGTTGATTAAATGGCGCAGATTGTTTAGTTGGTAGCGTTGTGAACTTTTTAGTACATCAAAGCTTGTCAATGAGGACGTACAGATTGGAAGTGGGTCAGAGTTGAGTTGTTAAGAGGGGGCATCAAATATACATCAGACATCAAATACACATCAGACACGACAATTTCTCGTGATGGATAAGTTGAATATTGAAGGGCTATATCTACTATCTTGCTTTCGAATCTCAAGACCAATAGATGGTCACCAAACTTTAGGATTGTGAACCTTTTTTCTCTCATAGTTGTAGTAGTTTGTCTCCATGAAAGAATGAGAACTTGGATTTCAATGCCTTTGGTGGGAACCATAAAATTCATTGGGACTTGCCATAGTACCATGAATTTGTTCAACAATTGGCATCCAGAGTTTTACCATTCTCTATATGGGCCCACAAGTTTGAAAAATGAACTGAACTCCTTTCCTTTCAGAACTGTTTTGAGAGTCCTTTTCAAAGTTCATCTCACTACAAGAAATAGGGGGGCGCCGCCGAACCGGAAAAAAACGGGGACCATAAGCGACGGTAGTGTTTTCAAAATTTTGATTTTTAGGCGGAGTACGTCGCAGACTCCAAGCTTGCGTTGCTTATGCGATGCTAATCTTTGCATCGCAAATAGAGTCGCTTTCTAGCAATGGTATGTGCGACATGGGCAAACTGGAGAGCGTCGCATATGCGTCGTCCTTTCGAGAGCGTCGCGTAAGCGACGCTCTAGAATGTTCAAAAAAAATTTTGATTTCTCCCGGCACATTTGTGCCAAGATTTGGACGAGAGCAAGAGAACGAGAGAGAGAGAGAGCGCGAGAGAGAGACCAGGTATGCGCACACACACACACACACTTACACACACATACATATGCATACACACACATATACACACATAGACACACACACACACACATACACATATACACACACACATACACACACAAATACGCACACATATACACACATACACACATAATGTTGCATACACACACATATACATACATACACACACATATACTTGCACACACATATATACATACACACACATACTTGCACACACATATATACATACACACACATATGCATACATAATGCACATGCAAACATACACATACATAATGCATACACATGCACACGCATATACACATACACATACACACATACACACATACACACGCATACACACACATATACACACACATACACACACATACACACATACACACATACACACACATATATGCATATAGACACACATAGAGAGACATGCACACACATACACATACATGCATACATATGCATATGCATATGCATACATACATACATACTTACATGCATACACACACATATGCATACATACATACATACTTACATGCATACACACATATATGCATACACAATGCACATGCATACATACACATACATGATGCATGTGCATACATAATGCACATGCATACATACACATACATAATGCATATGCATACATAATGCACATGCATACATGCACATACATAATGCATACACACACATGCATACATAAAGCATACACACACATACACACACATATGCATACATACATGCATACACACACATAGACACATACACACACACATACATATGCATACACACACATATACACACATAGACACACACACACACATACACAATATATACACACACACACATACACACACAAATACACACTCGTATACACACATACACACAATGTTGCATACACACACATATACATACATACACACACACACATATACATAGACACACACATATATACATACACACACATATGCATACATAATGCACATGCAGACATACACATACATAATGCATACACATGCACACACATATACACATACACACACACACATACACACACACACACATACACACACATACACACACACATACACACACATACACACACACATACACACACACACACATACACACACATACACACACATACACACACATACAAACATACACACACATATATGCATACACACACACATAGAGAGACATGCACACACATACACATACATGCATACATATGCATATGCATATGCATACATACATACATACTTACATTCATACACACACATATGCATACATAATGCACATGCATACATAATGCACATGCATACATACACATACATAATGCACATGCATACATAATGCACATGCATACATACACATACATAATGCATACACACACATATGCATACATAAAGCATACACACACATATACACACATATGCATACATACATGCATACACACACACACATAGACACATACACACCCATAGACACATACACATACATAAACAGATCCACACTCATAGACACACACACATACACATAGACGTGCACACACATACACACACATATACGCACACACATACACACATAGACACATACACACATACACACATAATGATGCATTCACACACATACAGATGCATACACACATACAAATGCATACACACACACACACATGCATTCACACACATACACATGCATTCACACAGGGACACAGGTCTTAAATATGACCTTTCTCCCTGGTATAGAGTACACATATTTAGGCAGTGTAGTTGTGCATGACAACGAGATAATGCAGTGTCCTGTTGGCAATAAATGGTTAACAGATTGCCATACGGGAATTGTCCCAAGTCTTTGCTATAAAAAAGGGACTCAAACTGCTCTTCAATTCCTAACAACGAGTATGTGTGTCTGTGTAAACCCACAACCTATCTACTGACACTCAACGAGTTTCTCATGAAAAGAGATATAAGCTTATCTATGTGTATGTGTGTGTATGTGTTTTTATGTGTGTGTCTATGTGTAAACCCACAACCTATCTACTGACACTCAACGAGTTTCTCATGAAAAGAGATATAAGCTTATCTGTCTGCACATGATTTAACTCAAATAGAATTTTCTCCTGTGAATAATTCACATAATTCACTGCTAATGCTCCCTTGTATATGCTTCTCCTTTGTTGATGGACCCACGTTGTAAACCCACAAACTATCTACTGACACTCAACGAGTTTCTCATGAAAAGAGATATAAGCTTATCTGTATGCACATGATCTAACTCAAATAGGGTTTT
Source organism: Ceratopteris richardii (assembly GCA_020310875.1). NCBI lineage: Eukaryota > Viridiplantae > Streptophyta > Polypodiopsida > Polypodiales > Pteridaceae > Ceratopteris > Ceratopteris richardii. The sequence goes on from CM035413.1 coordinate 175,652,177, forward strand.
CTCCTGTGAATAATTCACATAATTTGCTACTAATGCTCCCTTGTATATGCTTGTCCTTTGTTGATGGGCCCACGTTGTAAACCCACAACCTTTCTACTGACACTCAACGATTTTCTATTGAAAAGAGATATAAGCCTATCTGTCCGCACATGAATTAACTCAAATAGGTTTTTAACCTGTGAATAATTCACATAATTCGCTGCTAATGCTCCCTTGTATATGCTTCTCCTTTGTTGATGGGCCCACGTTGTAAACCCACAACTTGTCTACTGACACTCAACGAGTTTCTCATGAAAAGAGATATAAGCTTATCTGTCCGCACATGAATTAACTGATCAAATAGGTTTTTCTCCTGTGAATAATTGACATAATTCGCTGCTAATGCTCCCTTGTATATTCTTCTCCTTTGTTGATGGACCCACGTTGTAAACCCACAACCTGTCTACTAACAGTCAACGAGTTTCTCATGAAAAGAGATATAAGCTTATCTATCGCACATGAATTAACTCAAATAGGATTTTCTCCTGTGAATAATTCACATAATTCGCTGCTAATGCTCCCTTGTATATGCTTTCTGTCAATGGTGCACACTGACATCTCACCCGTATGCGTGCCGATATGTAAACAAAACCTCATTACACCTCAGACAGTGATCTAATGTAATATCAGAGATTATTAAATCTAAGCAAAGAACTTGAGCTGAAAAACGTGTCTTCTGCTTCCCATCAGTCCAGGCATATGGATTGATGTTCATCTCTCCATAGCTATCTGCCTCAGAAATACCATGCAACTTTTTATCAATGTAATTAAACAAAAATAGTGGCATCCCTGGTCGGACATTCTTTACATAGATGATATGAGAAGCTCGAAGGCCTGGACATGCACAAAAGCTAATGATCACGCTATTGTCCATGCATATGGTTTAAAGGGAGAGACGTATATCTGTGATAGAAAGTAAGAGGATAGATAAAGTATACCAAACAGAAGCTGTGTGATGCATTCATTGTAAGTCGCATGGTCACAACCAAAAATCACAGCAGCAAGCTCCTCCGCCGGAAGGTTCAAGAACGGGAGCGGTAATGAAGGAGAATGGCTAGCCCAAGAGGAAGGAGAATGAAGGCCTTTGTATGTTTCGGTCTTACGTCCAGCTCCCATGATAGAAGCCCTCTACTGGCGATGAGACTTGTAACAGTAATTTTAGAGTTTGTTGGAAAACGTTAATTACAAATTTATGTAATGAGATCATATGCTACGTGTGTATTAATTACAATAATACTTTCATAATAATATTTTTTATGAATGAAGGCATTCTGTGGGTAGAATATTGACACCAATGGATGAAGATATGAAAGATATTGACACCAACATTCATGAGTTCACTGTCAAGGATGTAGTTGACAATGATGTGGATAGCAATCTGTGGAGCATGCGCAAGAGCAAGGCTAAGTGGTTCAGGATCTTGGGTGTTCTGTTGGGTATGATCGTCGTTGGGAGGTGGTTTTCTGATATTTGCAGATGGAAGAACCCTATCACCACAGTTCTCATCCATTTCTCTTCCTCTACATGTTCCTGATCGGAGCTTGGCATTACAAATTTTGGCCACGCCTACCACCCCATATGGATCCTCGTCTCTCACACGCAGAGGCTGCCGAACCTGATGAGCTAGACGAGGAGTTCGACAATAGATCCCAAGGTGAATAAATGAAGAGTTCTTGTACCTTTCGTTATTTTGCATGTCGATGATTCCAAGGGTGAATTAATGAAGAGAGTTCTTGAATATCAAACATCATATTCATACTAGCTAATGACACCCAATATGTTGTTTTTTTTTTAATTTCAATATTTTTAAAAATTCTCTTTGGAGTTCTCCAAATATCATGTCACCTATATCCATGTAAGCAACTACTCATGAATTATGAACCACTCTAGTAAATTGTGGATGATTGAAATCTTAACCAATAATATCGCAATAAATATACCGATGCAAAGTTGCATGTATGTAGTGTTATTTTCTCCTTTCTTTCGTTCATGGTGTATTCTTAAGATGTAGATATATAGATGTTGGCAAACTTGAACTTCTATAACATTTCAAGAACAAGAGTCAACAATTAGGAGAACAAGAGAGAGAGTCAACAAAGAGAGAGAGAGACAGAGAGAAGGAGAGAATTCAAAGCGAAAAAGATGTAGAAAGAGAGAAACAGAGACCTGCATATACTTGCTTTAGCTCGTAAGCGCGGCACAACTGCGAACGTTAGAGAGCTCTTCGATCAGATGTGTGAAAATGCCGATCGAAGAGCCTCCAACGTTTTAATTTTTTTTCGTCAACAGACCGTCGTGTAAGCGATGCTAGCTGCGTCACATAAACGACGTCAAAACAACATCGCTTATGCGACGTAAAAAGCGTCGCTTATATGACGTAAAAAGCATCGCTTAAGCGACGCTTTTTGGAACCGTCATGTTAGCGATGCTACAGGCGAGCGTCACAAATCTCGTCGTAGTACAAGTCACAAAACACGTCGTTCACTTCGTCGTTTAATCGACGGTCCGCGCGCGACGCTCATTACGACGCATTTTGCAATTTTATAGCGACGAATTTGTGTCGCCTTAACCGTCGCTATACGCTCGTATTCCTTGTAGTGTCTTCATAGCCAGAAGCTTGAGAAATGAACTCCTTTCCTTTCAAGAATTCTTTTGAGAAAGTCCTTTTTCTCAAGGTCATCTTCATAGCTAGAAAAAAAGATTCAAAAGTTTCATTCAAAAAACTTAACTATTTTAGAAAAGATTCAAAACTTTCATTGCAAAAACTTAACAAAAAAAATAGTAGTTTCATTGAAAAATCTTAATTATATTAGAAAAGATTTAAAAGTTTCATTGAAAGAACTTAACAAAAATAGTATAACCCGCTCGAAGGACATTATTTGAAGGGAGTGCAAAAGAAAATGGAACCATAACAAGATTTCATTGAAAAAACTTAACAAAATAGTACATCCCAATGGAAGGACATTATTTGGAGGGCGTGAAAAAGAAAAATGGAACCATTTATAACATGTTCGCTACTATTTTCCATGAGCTATGGATTTCCAAGGGAAAGTTCGGTCACACAATCTCGGTATTCTTGTAACAATACTTTGACCTGTTCTAATTACTCTTAGCCTAGTCAAGCAAACAGGGTTTTGAATTAGCAAATGAAAAAGAACACCCAATTATGAGGAAGAAGATTGGAAGCGTATACTATATCTTTGAATCGGAAACCCTACATTTTCATTGCATTTTGTAGTTTGGAATTGGTGAGCCTCACTCATTAACATACTTGGATGATAAATGGATTATGTGCTTGTTGAGCTCCATGTCATCCAAGAATTTTATTTGTTCTTCATTGCACCTTTTAATTAAAAAAAAAAGAAAGCTTTGTTCATTTTAAAAACATGAAAGTAAAGTTAAAGTTTTGTTGTGTAGGCTATCAAGCTTGAGAAATAATGTAAAAGTTGTTTTTTTAAGATCATATTATGAGATGTAAAAGGAATCACATGCTAAGGGCTCACATTTTGACCATTTTACAGGCCTTGCCTAGTCACAATCTAGAACCCTCTCTAAGGTCTCATTACTCGTCTCACCATCATGAATAAGATCCCAAGAGTTCTTTGGCTTTGGTCCTTGGTTAATGTATAAGCTTTGGGCCATGGTTAATGTATAACTCTCTCCTCTTATGAAGATTGTTTTTCTCAATGATAATAGAAGTAGCTACAAAAACGTCCATATCAATACACTTGATAATGATCGTTTTTCTCAATGAAAGTAGAAGTAGCTACAAAAGCGTCCATATCAATACACATGATTTTAAGGAGTGTCACAAGTGAACTTGATATTTGAAATACTATTTGTACTTCAGAATAGAGAAGATCAATAAGTCTTTCTCTTTCCTATATAATATTCAAAGAAACTAAGAGTAATCCTCTTTGCATACTTTAGATTCTCATCTCAAGTTTGCATCACAAGTACTTTGAATATCCTTGGAATCCTTATGTCTAACTTGACTACTTATTATGATGAATTGTCACCAAAAGATACCTTGATAGCTTGGGTTTGTCTCAATAAAACTATAGATGGCAACTTATTTGGAGATGATGATGAAACTAGTCCGTGAAAAAGAACTACTTTTTGAAATTGAACGAGGAAAAGTACTTTGTTGAACCACTTGTTAAACTTCCACATATTCTTGTACAAAAAAAGGATTGTTAATGTAATTAGTATCACAAAGAAAACGAGACATCTAAATATGTTAAGTATTTTTTAAGGAACATAAGACTTCAAAGAGAACAATGTAAAACTTCTTTGAAGGTGATATTCTGACTTGTTCAACAACTAGATGAACCTAAAACATATGAAGGAAAAATACTAGTATACTAAGAAAACTTCCAAAAGATCCATGTATGCCTAAGCCAAATCGTACATAATATCACACTAGAGAAAACGCATCTACGAATGAGTTCTAAGAATGGAGATAACTCATGAATAGTGAAAAGACCACGGAGTCAGTGTTAGTATATTTCGGAGTCAGTGTTAGTATATTTCGATAGTGAAGTGTGTGAACACACTTAGGACCACTGGGACACTTTTTCCCTCTTTAAGAGGTGTTTTTTTCTTGGATTGTATATACAAATATAACCCTAATGGGTCACCTTAAGTTGTATCTTAAGTTGGTAATACGTTTTGTTATGTGTAGTTCTCCAAGCTTCTTCTTCTTCTTCTTCTTCTTCTTTTTCCTTATGATGCTCATGTGCTTCCCCATACCTTGGACTCCAACAATTGGTATCAGAGCAAGTCACTGGATTCTCTGGGGCATCGTTGATACTCGTCCAATCATAGTCTCAGAATCACATGAAAATTAGTTAGCATACCTAGAGAGATTAGGAGTTCAAAACAACTTTGCCAAAATTTTGATTTGAGCTCATTTTAACTTTTGAGCACACTATTGTAGTGATTATGCAAGCTATTTTTTCCTTCTTTGTCCAAGCATATTTGTAGGTTTTGGTTTGCCAATACAAGCGCTTCAAAGTTTTCTAAATGTCTAGTAGAGCTAAAAAAGGTACTTACGTTCAACGTTTTGAGATATAGTTAATTTTTCATATCAGGGTGTTTACTCACCAGCCATGGTTGAAAACAATGATGTATTCTGTATGCTTGTTGTTGAGGATACATTGGATGGTACTAATTACCTAGGCATAAATGTTGCTTCATGTATTGGTAGCAAAATGATCATGGAATACTATGCACGGTGTTGAAAAAAATCATACTACACCTACAAATATAGGGATTGAAGCTGATGGAGATAGTATCAAAGATGATGATCTTTAATTTCTTGGTCATGTTGTAGTTCTTGCCACACCTACTATAGAGAAATTTTGTTGGGATGGCAGAAGATACACAAGCACATGCATTGATAGCTTTCTCTATCAAATGTGCCATTATCCCTCTAATTCACTCTCGAGGGACAACAAAGATGCTTGGGATTCTCTTAAAACATTATCTAGAGAAGAAACGAGGCTCATGTTGCTTACCTCTGAAAATACTTGGAGAGTGAGCAATGAATGAAGGAGATTCAATGGATAATTTTTTTGACCAAGCTCAAAGATTTTAAGGAGTAGTTGGTTTTTGTGGATGAAAACTTTACTCGATAAGTGCATACTATTTTTAATTATCTTCCAGATTCACATAAGAGTTTTGCTTCTATTGTTCGTTTGATGATGAAAGACAACCAAATGCCTTAAATTAATCTTTGTTTTGCTTCAAGAAGATCGGTCCAAGCAAAACAAATCAATTATGCATGTTGCAAATCATGCTTTCTTAGCAAGTTAGAAGGGAAAAGGTAAATGAAGCTCATCTTCTAGAAAGAAAAAAAAATCTACTAATGCTACACAATCAAAGATGGAAGAAAAAGATGATAAGAAAATAGAAAGCGAAAACAGTTTTGCAAGTATTGTAAGGCAAATGATCATGTCATAAAGAGTTTTCCTAAATTGGCTGCAAAGGTGTAAAGCAGAAAGAGGTTGGAATGGTTGTTGCAAAGGCATCTACACTTAAAGTAGAATGATAATCTTTTTCAGAATGAAGAACATGCATTTACTATTGTTTGGAGCTATGACCCATCTTCTCATAAGCAATGTTGTTTGCAGTAAACTTGGATGTTTGGTACTTTGATAGTGATGCAACCAAACATATTACCTTCACTTGAGCATGCCCTTATAGGGAATACTATCACATGTGCTAAGAACTCCTCTTATCTTGTAATGTGAGTTGTAAAGATTATTCTAAATACTATTGATGGAAGTTCTTTCATATTGTGAGATGCCTCATATGTGCCATAGATCAAGAAAATATGTTCTTAGTTTGAGCGTTGGCCAAAATTCGCTTGGTTGTCAAATTTATTGATGATGGATATATAGTTCATGATCTCTCAAATGGTAATGTTTGTTGGAGTTCGAGGTTTGTGGAAGCACACACACGAATAGCACGATGAAGAAGAAGAAGAAGCTTGGAGCACAATATAAATTACTGAATGTATTACCACTAGAATGTACAAAGATAAGTGATCCAGAGAAAAAAAACCTCCTAAAGAGATAAAAAAAGTGCCCGAGTGGTCCTAGTGTGTTCACACACATCACTACCTTAATATATCAACAAATCCCCCCTGGAAGTGATGCGGTGAACAAGGAGCTTGCACTCATGTATAAGGAAGTGCCAAGCTATGTGGAATCAATCCACAAAAGGAAGTAAACCCAAAGCTTTGTGGAAAGCTTCAATCTTCTCCCTAGGGAGGGCCTTTGTGAAAAGGTCTGCAATGTTCTCCTGTGTGGGCACATATGTCAAACTGATATCTCCAGCAATGAACCTCTTCCTCACATAGCAATAGTGCACCTCAATGTGCTTAGTGCGAGCATGGAACATAGGGTTCCTCACAATTGCCAATGCGCTCTCATTGTCAGTGAAGATGGTGGTGGAAAAAGATTGACCAACACCCAAATCAACCATAAGGCATCTGAGCCACACACACTCAGCAGTCGCTATGAAAGCTTCCCTATAGTCAGCCTCAGAACTAGAAGTGGCCACAGTAGGGTGCTTCTTGCTCAACCAAGATCTGCATGAGCTATCGAGCATGAAACAAAAACCACCAGTGGACACACGAGTGTCATAGCAACCAGCCCAAACAGAGTCAAGAAAAACATGTAAATTTGGTGATAGTGATCCGCCCTTGGGATTAAAAAATTCACGTAGTTGAGTACCACACAAGTAGCGAAAGATGGGCTTAATCGCCTGCAAATGCTTGACACTTGGGCAATGCATAAACCTACTCAGCTATGAGATAACAAACTGAATATCTGGCTAAGTAATGCATAAGTAAATCAAGCATCCAACAGCCTGCTGATATAGAAAAACATCAAATGCATCTCCATAATCATGAAGACTCAATTATAAACCTCTCTCCATAGGAATGGCAATGGATTTATAGTCTTCAAGGCTAAAATGCTGCAATAATATGTCAATATATTTTGTTTGACACAAAGCTATTCTGCCATCAACTTGCATAAACTCAATGCCCAAATAATGATGCAAATGCCCTAAATCTGATATCTCAAACGAGGCATGCAGATCAACCTTAAAATCAGTAATATGCTTCTCATGAGGACCAATGAGCAGCATGTCATCAACATACACAACAATGATCAGAAGCACATCATTTTCGTGCTTAACATATAAGGTTCTCTCAGTTGGATTGTTCTGAAAACCATGTGCAATCAGATAGGCATGTATCTTTACCAAGCACGTGGTGCTTGCTTCAAATCATATAATGCATTTTTCAATCTGCACACTTGGTTTTCATTCCCTTTTTGCACAAAGCCACATGGCTGAAAAACATACACTCCTTCATGAAAGTCACCATTCAAAAATGCAGTTTTAATATCCAACTGATGTACATTTTGTTGGAGGAGATGGTGAATAGTCACAAGAGATGAAGTGTTGTAGCTAATTCCTGCTTTACACCTGTTGTTAATGATGAATGGAGAGTGAAGTAGGCCTCTTTAGGTTGCTAATGGACACAAATAATCATATATGTAGTTCGGAAGATGATCCACTAATTATAGGATCAAAACAGATAGGTAGAAAATAGTCCAAGGTCCAAAACTTGCTATTTTAGTTCAGACACCTGATTAGTGTTTTGAACCATTCTTTGGGCACAACAACAATTGACTAAATTCCTTTTATGGAACTCTAATTAGCTTAACAAGCTAACAATCATGAGTGATTTCATAAAAAATGATGGACTACATGCAGAGAAATATGTTTAGCAAATCAACCAAGCATCCCGACATTTACAGGCCTTGACCGTTAACATATTTGTGAGCAAAGATGGATTAATATCTGAAAATTACGAGAAGAATTACTAACGAAACTTTGAAGGATTAAAATAGATACTATGCTGAACCTATCATGCTTTAAATCATGGGAATAGATCAATTATACAGTGAGAACAAGCTCTGACAAGATCACTGTTCTGATGGAATTATGACAGAGAAGTGACATGAGAATGTAATGATCATATATGTATTAAAACATGTACAAATACAAAGTCATTGGCAATCAACCATTGCTCAATGAATGAGAAGTGAGTGAGCTATGAGATGAGCTCCTCTTCGGAATGAGAGTACATAAAAAATAATCTCTGAATCTTGAGATACACGCGGGTCTTTTAGATCCTCTTTTTAAAGTCATACATGGAGCCAAGATTTGAATTCAAATTCGAACTTACACCTAAAAGGTGAATGCTAACATATAGGATATATTCTCTCTTGGTTCAACTACTAAATGATAGGTGATTTTGTGCTTCCTAACTCCTCATGGGTATATTCCACTTTTACAAAGGTAAATGTGAAGTGAATGTACAAGAGGTTGAACATATGAAGCCTTCCAAGGGTTATGCCAATAAGTCAAGCATAAGTGAGATGATCAAATATTTAGGCTTGGGCTTAATTGCACCAACAACTCCCCCTTTAGGCTAACATGCTTGGTCTTCATTGCTCCATAATTTCCTGCAAACCAATCATCTATTTGAACCTGTTCATCTTTGTTCCATCTAATGCCTTGGTGAGTATATCTGCACATTGTAACTAAGTTGATACATAGGATGGTTGGATATCCTTAGTAAGCAATTTCTCCATTACATAATGATAGTGCACTTCAATGTGCTTAGTCCTTGCATGGTATACAGGATTGGCAGCCAAATGAAGTGAACTAGTGTTATCTCCAAAGATAATTGGAGTGTAGGAATGTATCTCCAAATCTGCATATAATTGCTTAAGCCACATAGCTTCCCGAGTTGCATTTGCCAAACCTCTATATTCTACTTATGTGGAAGATAAGGCCACAGTTGATTGCTTCTTGGATGACCAAGATATGAGCTTTGAACCTGCAAAAGATAGGTACCCTCAAGTACTCCTCCTATCATCCTTGGAGTCACCTCAATCTGCATCAGAATACATCTTTATATCTATGTTAGTAGTGAAGGGATAGAACAACCCCTCATTCATTGTACCCTTTAGATACTTAAGCACCCTCTTTGCAGCTTCCATATGAGGCTTCCTTGGTGCATGCATAAACTAACTCAATGTACTTAATGCATAGGCAATGTCTACCCTTGTTAAAGTAGCATAATTAAGACTACCCACAAGTTGTTGATAACTTGTAACATCATCAAGTAGTTCACCTTCATGTGAACTTAGCTTATGGTTGAGCTCCATTGGGATACCTGCAACTTTAGTGTTCTCCATCTTAAACTTTACCAACATATCATGTCTGTACTTCCTTTGTGTGATGAATATACCTGAATCTATATACACAAGCTCTAAGCCAAGGAAGTAGGTTAATAAACCTAGATCACTAATTTTGAATTCCTTCATTAATTGGGCCTTGACCTGCTTGATACCATCAGAATCATTCCCTGTAATAATGATGTCATCTACATAGACACATAAGTAAATAACTTCTGATTTGTTCTTCTTAACAAATAAAGAAGATTCTGCCTTGCTTGCCACAAAGCCTTGGTCCTGCAAATAGGTAACAAGCCTATGGTTCCAAGATCTAGGAGCTTGCTTGAGACCATAGAGTGCCTTTCTAAGCTTGCATACATAACGTGCTTTTTCTTCATCTTCAAATCCTGGTGGTTGTGCCATATACACGTCTTCTGATATCCATCCATTTAAGAATGCATTCTTGATATTTAACTGATATGAATTCCAATTTTTAGAAGCAGCAAGACTTACCAATACCCTGATTGTTGGCATCTTTGCCACAGGTGAAAATGTTTCTTCATAGTCTACTCCATGTGTTTGGGAAAATCCTTTTGCCCACTAACCTTGCCTTGTACCTGTTTATAGAGCCATCAGAGTTCTTTGCTATCTTGTATATCCATCTTGAACCAATTACCTTCATATCTAGCCTCTTGGGAATTAGATCCCAAGTGTGATTTTCCTGCAATGCTTCCACCTATTCCTTCATGACTTCTCTCCATTCTTTCTTCTTCCTAGCCTCTTCAAATGAAGAAGGCTCTTCTGCCATAGGGTCTTTTGTGATATACACAGAGTGTTTTGTGACTAAAGATGTATCATAACCATACCTTATGTGCTTCTTACTTTCTCTCTGTGATCTCCTTAATGCTTGATTGGAAGATTCGAGTATATCTTCTAATTGCTTGAGCTTAGACTTGCCTCTTGACTTCCAAGCTTTGAGATCAATCTGCTCTTCATCCTCTAATTGATGTCTTCTGCTAAGTGTTGATCTTCTTGAGTGAGGGTCGAAAAATCATTTTCCAAATCATATGGTAACTTGACTTTCCTGCAATCATCTTCAAAACATGAATTATTCTCATCAAATACTTACATCCCTACTAATTATGAATGCCTTGTTAGTGGGATTGTATAGTCTATATCCCTTTTGATTCTGATCATACCCAATAAATATACATTTCTCAGCCTAAGGGTCAAGCTTGGTGTCATACCATCCAATGATTTGGATGGAAGGCTATTGACCAAGTAGGTGGCTATGGATACAACCTCTGCCCATAAATAATTAAGTAATTTTTTCTCATTTAACATAGACCTAGTAGCTTCAACAATTAACCTGTTTCTTCTCTCTGCCACTCCATTCAATTCAGGAGTATACCTAGTTGTTACTTCCCTCATTATACCTCTATCCTATAGAAATAGATCAAACTCATGTGAAAAGTACTCACCACCTCCATCAGACCTGATTTTTTCAAGCTCCTTCCTGTTTGTTTTTCAACTAGTGCCAAATACTTCTTGAAACATGTAAACACCTCATCCTTATGCTTCATGAAATAGAGAATTGTCTAGCTACTGTAATCATCAATAAATGAAACGTAATACCTTGAACCTGAGATGGATGGATCTTTGCTAGGACCCCACACATCAGTGTGTACAAGCTCCAAATAGTCTTCATGGATGTATCCTTTCCTATTGAATGGTTGCCTATGAGCTTTGCTGAATTGGCATGCTCCACATTTGTATATCATGTGTTGCTTGGTCACATTGGGAATGCCAGACACACTTTGATCCCTGCAAATTTTCTTCAAAGTTCTTTCTCCTATGTGCCCTAGCCTTTTGTGCCATATTTCCAACTCAGATAAGGTTTGATCTCTGTAATTGAATAGTGCTATGTTCCTTGTGTCTTCAATTTCAAATGTAAACAATCTACCTGACTTCTGACCTTTGGCAATCCTTCTGAAGCCTTGTTGGGGGTCTTCCACATATGCTCCATGCTTAGTGAATCTGACCTATAACCCTTTCTTAACAATCTGGCCGACAGTAATTAGGTTTTTGGTTATAGCAGGCACATATAGAACTTTGCTCAAAAGGTTTATACTACCATCAGATGTTTTCATATTTTCAATTTACTTAACTGAATGTTTGGTATCATCACCTGTTTGCACCTCATGCTTTCTTTTAGGTTCTTCAAGATCATATAGTAGAGCTACATATTCATGATGAGTAGAGAGTCTTCTTCATCTTGAGTATAGTTGTTGTAGTCCCTTCTTCCTCTAAAGCCTCCTTGATAATTGTTGTTGTTGTACCCTTGATTGTAGTTATGGTTGTAGTTGCCTCTGCCATTGTTGTACCTGCCTCTAGATTGTCCATAGCTTCCTCTATGGAAACCTCTTCCCCTTTGGTTCCTTGTATTTTTGTAGCATTCTTCTGTAGTGTGGTTGTTGAGACCACAAATGTTGCATGATAAGTTGTTGTAGGGTCTCCCCCTGCCTTTCTTTCCTCCTCTGCCCCTTCCTCTAGCTCCTCTTCCTCTTCTTGCACAATTAGCTTGAGAGGTACTAGCTACCTTTTCTTCACTTTTCTTGATTTTAACTTTATCCTTAGATTTATTCTTATCTTTATAAAGGGGAGAAGATTGGTTACCTCTTGAACTGTCATCATTTCTATTGAGCTTTGTCTCATGGGTGAAGAATTGCCCCATCAAGGTGTTGAGATCAGGTATTTGCATATCTGTGTAGAGATCCATTGCTATGGTGAAGGAGTCCCACTTGTCATCAAACTTGATTCCATTGATGATCTGCCTCACAATGTGTTCTACTTCTATCTCCTCTCCAATGCTTGCAAGTTGGTTAGCCACATCTTTCATTTTGGTTACATAATCAGCCACTCCTTGCTTTGGTTGTTTCTTTAGGGTTGTGAACTCCATCCACAACTGATTCTTCCTAGCTCTTGTGTTTGAGGAGAAATATGATGAAAGCACTTCCCAAGTCTTTTGAGAGGTCTTGCAATTTCTAACATGTGGTAACAAGAAATCAGAGATTGAGTTTAGTAAGTAAGACCTGGTAAGAGCATCCTTTGCACACCATGTGGTCAGCCTCTCTTGCTCTTCCTTTGTTGGTTGATGCTTGCTCCTGAAATTTGGCATCTCTTCATCTCCTGAGATGTATCCAAATAGACTTCCCCTTTGAAGGTATGCTTGCATCCTTAGTGACCATGCTGGGTAGTTGTTCCTGTCCAATTTGTCAATGAAGGATGGAAATCCATCTCCCATCTTGATTGTGCTTGCTCTGATACCACTGTTGTAGGAGATGGTGGCTAGTCACAAGAGATGAAGTGGTGTAGCTGATTCTTGCTTTACACATGTTGTTAATGATGAATGGAGAGTGAAATAGGCCTCTTTAGGTTTTTAATGGACACAAATAATCATATATGTAGTTCGGAAGATGATCCACTAATGATAGGATCAAAATAGATAGGTATAAAATAATCAAAGGTCCAAAACTTGCTTTTTTAGTTCACACACCTGTTTAGTGTTTTGAACCATTCTCTGAGCACAACAACAATTGACTAAATTCCTTTTGGGGAACTCTAATTAACTTATCAAGCTACAAACCATGAGTGATTTCATAAAAAATGATGGACTACATGCAGAGAAATGTGTTTAGCAAATCAACCAAGCATCCTGATATTTATGCGTCTTGATAGTCAATAGACCAATGAGCAAAGACGGATTAATATATGATGATTGCGAGAAGCATTACTAATGAAACTTTGTAGGATTAAATAGACACTATGTTGAATCTATAATGCTTTAAATCATGGGAAATGATCAACTATACAATGAGAACAAGCTCTGACAAGATCAGTATTTTGATGGAGTTATTATAGAGAACTAACATGAGAATGTAATGATCATATATGTATTAAAACATGTACAAATACAAAGTCATTGGCAATCAACCATTGCTCGATGAATGAGAAGTGGGGTGAGCTATGAGATGAGCTCCTCTTCTCAATGAGAGTACATAAAAAATGATCTCTGAATCTTGAGATATATGTGGGTCTTTGAGATCCTCTTTTTAAAGTCATACTTGAAGCCAAGATTTGAATTCAAATTCAAATTTACACCTAAAAGGTGAATGCTAACAATTAGGATATATTCTCTCTTGGTTCAACTACCAAATGATACTTGATTTTGTGCTTCCTAACTCCTCGTGGGTATATTCCACTTTTATAAAGGTAAATGTGAAGTGAATTTATAAGAGGTTGAACATATGAAGCCTTCCAAGGGTTATGCCAATAAGTCAAGCATAAGTGAGATGATCAAGTATGTAGGCTTGGGCTTAATTGCACCAACACATTCCAACCATGATGAGCTGCAAGTGCACATATGCTATGAACAGTAGTCATTTGGCATGTAGGTGCAAAGGTCTCATCAAAATCAATGCCTCTTTCATGCGCATAACCCTTTGCAACAAGCCTAGCTTTATACCTGTCAACTATTCCATCAGGCTTACGCTTCAGCTTGTATACCCATTTAGTGCCAATGGGCTTCTTGCTAGGAAACAATTCACAAAGACCAGTTACTGTTTTTCATGATAGCATCATATTTCGATTGCATAGTAGCCATCCAATTTTCAAAAATTTGTGCTTCATCAAGCGAAATAATCTCATTCTCATCATAGAGACTAGAGGCAACCATAACATAGCAATGTGATGTAAAAGAGGCACTATGAAAGCCTGAACGAGTATGATGTGATAGAGATGCATTTAATTTGCTATCATACAAAGTTTGCACACACCATTTTGGCATAATTTTTGCCTCCTCAATATCAGCTCTCTCATAAACAAGTGCATCATGTAAATCTGCATAAAAACTAGAATGATCTGCATCATCACATGAAACCTGCAAAGGCTAAGAAGTTGCCTCATTAGGACCATCACTAGACTGCCCACCTATAAAAAGAGGCATCAAAGTGTCATACATGTCTTTGGAGCTAAGTGATGTCTCCTTAGTACATGAAAGTAATGGCTGAATAACATCTTCCACAAAAACAACATCATGGCTAACCAAAATGCATTTAGTCTATGGATGATACAAAAGATAGCCTTTGCTTTCAGAATTGTTAAAAAAAAATACATTTCACTACTTTATCATCCGATTTCCTACGTTGTTGTTTAGACACAAATGCATATGCTAGACAACCAAAAACACGCAAGTGAGCAACAGATGGCTTGTGACCATGCAAGCCTCATATGGAGTGATAAACTACAATGCTTTAGTGGGACACATGTTAAAAAAAAATATGTTTCACTACTTTATCATCCAATTTCCTACGTTGTTGTTTAGGCACAAATGTATATGCTAGACAACCAAAAACACGCAGGTGAGCAACAGATGGCTTGTGACCATGCCAAGCATCATATGGAGTGATAAACTACAATGCTTTAGTGGGACACGTGTTAAGTACATATGTTGCACACACGATAGCCTCAAGCCAAAAACTATGTGGTAAATCCTGACTCTTGACCATACACCTCGCCATCTCCATGAGTAACTTGTTCTTCCATTTAGTAACTCCATTTTGTTGAGGTGTATACGACACTTTACACTAATGTTTTATCCCACATTCAGCTAGAAATGCATTAAAGTCAGAAGACATATATTCCCCCCCTTAATCAAAATGGAGGGTGCCCAATTTACATGCTGATAGATTTTTAGCCAAAGCCATAAATTGTTTGAATCACATAAGCACTTCAGACTTTAATTTCAATGGATATACCCATGCATGCCTGGAAAAATCATCGATGAAAGTCACTAAGTAAAGATAGTTCCCAAAAGAGGGTGTTTGCATAGGACCATGGACATAATTATGAACAAGCTTCAATTTCTGAGTAGCTCGACATAAACCATCTTTTGGCAACAAGGAACACTTCATTTTTCCCAAAATATAGCCCTTCACATACATGTTTACCAGGTGCCTCAAGTTTGGGCAAAGAGGAAGCCATTTCAGATTTGTGCAGGCATAGCAAACTAGCAAAATTCAAATGACCAAAGCATGCATGCCAAAGCTTTGCATCTGGCAAAGCCTTAGAATCATGTACTGCACATGTTGAATCATTCACATATTTTTCATAGTCTATGAGCTTATACAACCCACGATATAAAATGCCAAAAGCAATAATGACATTGCCATTTAACAGATCATGAATCGTACATCTGTCATCAATAAATTTCTCAACCAAGCCAATCTTGGCTAAAGCTTAAACTGATAACAGATTGTTCTTGATCCCTGGCATAAATTAAGCATATGATAAGGTCAAAGAACTATCATCAATAGTAGTAAAAAGGATCTTACCAGCTCCGATGAGAGGATGACAAGATTTATTGGCACATGTGACAGTATTCCCTGTAGGGGCAGGCTCGAGTGAAGTGAAGAAACTGCACTACAAGGTAATATGTTTGGTTGTCCCACTATCAAAGTACTAAACATTTGAGTCTACTGCAGACATACACTATTCATGACAAGATGGTTCATAACTGCAAACAGTGGTAAATGCCCATTCTTCATTCTGCACAAGATTAGCACACTCTATTTTGGGTGTAGAGGCCTCCGCAACAACCATTACAGCCTCTTTCTTCCTTGCCTCTTTAGTAGCCAGTTTTGGACAACTCTTTATGACATGATCATTTGCTTTATAGTATTTGCAAAACAATTTCTGCTTTTTTGTTTTCTTCTCATCTCTGTCATCCTTCTTTGATTGTGGAGAATTAGCAGATTTTTGCTTACTAGTAGAAGAGATCCATTTACACTTGCCCTTCTGGCTAGCTAGGAAAGCTTGATCTACAACGCACATAATGGACCTGTTCTACCTAGATTGATCTTCTTGCAATAGAACAGAGACTAACTCCATAAATGTTAAGGCATTGGGATTTCCTTTCATCATCAAATGAAGAAGCAAAACTATGATATGAATCGGGAAGACCATTCAAAACAGTTTGCATAAGTGAACTATCAGGCAACACTTCATCAGCAAAAATCAAATTTTCCTTTAAATCTTTGATCTTTGTCAGAAAACTATCCATGGAATCACCTTCATTCATGTGCTCACTCTCCAACTGTTTTCAGAGGTAATCAAGGTAAGTGTATCCCAAGCATCCTTAGCTCTTCTACAAGAGCAAATGTGAGGAATAAATTGCACGTTTGACAAAGAAGTCTATCAATGCATGTGCCTGAGCATCTCTTCCATCCCAACAAATTTTCTCTGCAATAGGTGCAGCATGAACCGCACCACGAATAGGAATCTGAAGAATATCTCCATCTTCAACGTCATCTGCATCACCTTCAGCAACTATGTTAGTAGGTGTAATAGGATGTTTTCAACACTTTGCACAATATTCCAATGTCCTTTTGCGACCAATACATGATGCATCATATAAGACCATAATGGGTAATTGGTATGATCCAACTTATCCTCAATAGCCAACGTACAAAATACATCACTACTTTTAGCCATGTCCACTGACTGAAATACCCTAATGCAGAAAAGTGACTGTATCTCAAAAAGTTGAACAGAACTACCCTGTCGAATTCTGCTAAACATGTAGTAGAATTTGAGATGCTTATAATCGCGAACCAAAACTTGTATATATTTTTGGCACAAAAAGACAAAATTTCCTACACAAGCATTGTGACAGTGAGTTCGAAGGCCGAAACGAGCTCAAATCGCGATTTCGGCACCACAGAGCAAAATCACCTTGAGTACGCTCATCAACATTTTTGTGATTCTGAGACTATGACCGGAGGGACATCGAAAACCTCCTAGATAAAGCGACAACCTGCTCTGATATCAATTGTTGGAGTTCGAGGTCTGCGGAATCACACGAATAACACAAGGAAGAAGAAGAAGCTTAGGGTTATAGGAATATATACAAACTGAGGGAAAAAAACCTCCTAAAGAGGGAAAAAAGTACCCTGGCAGTCCTAGTGTGTTCACACACATCACTACCTAAATATAACAACAATATTATTAGTTCTTCTTGTATTTTATGTCGTGGGATTTATAAGCTCATAGATCATGCAAAATTTGTGAATGATTAAGCATGTGTAGTTCATGATTTTCATATTATCTAAGATATAAAGCTTTTGGCCGCATGCTTTGGTCATCTAAGTTTTGCTAGTTTGCTTCACTTGTAGAAATAAAAAATGGTTTCTTCTCTACCCAAACTTAATGCACCTTTTAAACATGTCTGTGAAGGCTATATTTTGGGCAAAATGTAACATTCCTCCTACCCAAAAGTTGGGTAGTTAGAGCTGATCATAAATTGTAGCTTGTTCATAGTGATGTTTGTGGTCCCATGTAGAGACCTTCATTTAGAAAATACCTATACTTTGTGAATTTCATAGATAAGTTTTTCATACATACATGGGTTTATATATTTCAAAGAAAAGTATGAAGTATTTATGTGCTTTAAACAAATCTTGCTTATGGCTAAAAATTTGTCCACATGCAAAATGGGTACCCTCCATTCTGATCAAGGAGGAAAGTACATGTCTTCTGAGTTTAATGCATTTCTAGCTAGCATGAGATAAAACATCAAAGTACAATGTCATATACATCTAAAACAAATGGAGTTGTTGAAGCGAAGAATAAGTCTCTCATGCAAATGGCAAAGCATATGATCAGAAGTCAAGCTTTACCACATACCTTCTCTCTTAAGGCTCTTATGTGTGTAGCATATGTATATAATAAGTGTCCCACCAAAGTGTTGTAGTCTATCACTCCATATGAGCCTTTGCATGGTTACAAGTGTTGGAGTTAGACGTCTGCGGAAGCACGCGAACAACACAAGGAAGAAGAAGAAGCTTGGAGTGCAACACACAATACTGAATGTATTATTAGAGAATGTACAAAGATAAGTAGCCCATTAGGGCAATAGGCGTATATACAAGCTGGGGGAAAAAAACCTCCTAAGGAGGGAAAAAGGTGACCGGCGGTCCTAGTGTGTTCACACACATCACTACCTAAATATATCAACAAATCCCCCCTGGGAGTGATGCAGTGAACAAGGAGCTGGCACTCATGTATAAGGAAGTGCCAAGCTATGTGGAAATCACTCCACAAAAGGAAGTAAGCCCAAAGCTTTGCGGAAAGCTTCAAACTTCTCCCTAGGCAGAGCCTTCGTGAAAAGGTCTACAATGTTCTCCTACGTGGGCACATATGCCAAACTGATCTCCCCAGCAGAGAACCTCTCCCTGGCATAGTGATAATGCACCTCAATGTGCTTAGTGCGAGCATGGAACACAGGGTTCCTCCCAACTGCCAATGCGCTCTGATTGTCAGTGAAGATGGTGGTGGCAGAAGTCTGACCAACACCTAAATCAGCCATAAGGCATCTGAGCCACACACACTCAACAACCACTGTGAAAGCTACCCTATACTCAGCCTCACAACTAGAAGTGACCACAGTAGGCTGCTTCTTGCTCAACCAAGATATACATGAGCTACTAAGCATGAAGCAAAAGCCACTAGTGGACACACGAGTGTCATAGCAACCAGCCCAGCAGAGTCAAAAAAAGCATGCAAATCTGGCGGTAGTGATCCCCCTTGGGATAAAACAACCCAAGTAGCCAAGTACCACTCAAATAGCGAAAGATGCGCTTAACTCCCCGCCAATGCTTGACTCTTGGGCAATGCATAAACTTGCTCATCTGTGAGACAACAAACTGAATATCTGGCCAAGTAATGCATAAGTAAATCAAGAATTCAACAGCCTCCTGATAGAGAACATCATCAAATGCATCTCCAGCATCATGAAGACTCAATCGTAAACCTATCTCCATAGGAGTGGCAATAGGCTTACAGTCTTCAAGGCCAAAACACTGCAATATTGTGTCAATATATTTCATTTGACACAAAGCCATTCCACCATCAACTTGCATAAATTGAATGCCCAAATAGTGATGCAAATGCCCCAAATCAGACATTTCAAATGAGGCATGCAAATCAGCCTTAAAATCAGCAATATGCTTCTCAATAGGACCAATGAGCAGCATGTCGTCAACATAGACAACAATGATCAGAAGCACATCATTAGCGCACTTAATATATAAGGTGCTTTTAGTTGGACTGTTCTCAAAACCATGTGCAATCAGATAGGCATGCATCTTCTCATACCAAGCACGTGGTGCTTGCTTTAAACCATATAATGCCTTCTTTAACTTGCACACCTGGTTTTCATGTCCTTTCTGCACAAAGCCACGGGGCTGAAAAACATACACTTCTTCATGCAAGTCACCATTCAGAAATGCTGTTTTAATGTCCAACTGATGTACATTCCAACCATGATGAGTTGCAAGTGCACAGATGCTCCGAACAGTAGTCATACGGCATGTAGGTGCAAAGGTTTCATCAAAATCAATGCCTCTTTCCTGTGCATAACCCTTTGCAACAAGCCTAGCCTTATACCTAGCATAGGACCTCAGACATCACTATGTACAAGCTGCAATTTCTGAGTAGCCCGAACTGAACCATCTTTTGGAAAGGGTGAACGCTGCATTTTGCCCAAAATACAGCCTTCACAAACATGCTTTCCAGGTACCTCAAGTTTGGGCAAAGAGGACACCATTTCAGATTTCTACAAGCGTAGCAAACTAGCAAAATTCAGATGACCAAAGTGTGCATGCCAAAGCTTTGCATCTGACATAGCCTGAGAATCATTTACTGCACATGCCAAATGATTTACAGATCTTTCATAGTCTATGAGCTTATACAACCCACGACATAAAATGCTAGAAGCAATAATCACATCGCCATTTGACAGATCATGAAGTGTACACCTGTCGTCAACGAATTTCACAACCAAGCCAATCTTGGCTAATGCAGAAAATGATAGCAGGTTCTTCTTGATCCCTTGCACAAATAAAGCATCTGACAAAGTGAAAGAACTACCATCAACAGTAGTCAAAATGATCTTACCAACTCCCATAATAGGATAAGAGGAGTTGTTGGCGCATGTAACAGTATTCCCTGTAGGGGCAGACTCGAGTGAAGAGAAGAAATTGCGCTGCAAGGTAATATGTTTGGTCACCCCACTGTCAAAATACCAAACATCTGAGTCTAGTGCAGACATGCACTGCTCATGAGAAGATGGCTCAAAACTGCAGATAGTAGTAAACCCCCATTCTTCTTCCTGCACAAGATTAGCATACTCTGTTTTTGGTGTAGAGGCCTCTACAACAATCATTCCAGCCTCTTTCTTCTTTGCCTCTTTAGGAGCCAGTTTTGGACAGTTCTTTATGATATGATCATTCCCTTTACAGTACTTACAAAATATTTCTGCTTTTCTGATTTCTTCTCATCTTTATCTTCCTTCTTCGAATGTGCAGAATTAGCAGATTTCTGCTTACTAGTTGAATAGCTCAATTTTCCTTTGCCTTTCTGACTAGACAGGAAAGCTTGATCTGCAACTCACATAATGGACCTGTTTTGCCTGGACTGATCTTCTTGCAACAAAACAGAGACTAACTCCTCAAATGATAAGGCATTTGGATTGCCTTTCATCATCAACCGAAGAGTAGAAGCAAAACTCTGATATGAATCAGGAAGACCGTTTAGAACGGTCTGCACAAGTGAGCTATCTAGTATAACCTCATTAGCAAAAATCAACTGTTCCTTCAAGTCTTTGATCTTTGTTAGGAAACTTTCCATAGAATCACCTTCATTCGTGTGCTCACTCTCCAACTGTTTTCGGAGGTAAGCAACACGAGCCTCATTCCTAGCTTGGTACAATGTGATAAGTGTATCCCAAGCATCTTTGGCTGTTCTGCAAGAGCAAATGTGAGGAATAATGGCACGTTTGACAGAAAAAGTTATCAATGCATGTGCCTGGGCATCTCTGCCATCCCAACAAATCTGCTCTGCAGTAGGTGCAGCAGAAACCGCAGCACCAACAGGAATATGTAGAATATCACCATGTTTGATACCTTCTACATCAACTTCAGTACCTGCAGTTGTAACAGTTGCAGGTGTGATAGGACGTTTTCGACACCCTGCATAATGTTCCACAGTCCTTTTGCAACCAACACATGTCGCATCATATAAGCCCATAACGGGTAGTTGGTACCATCCAACTTATCCTCAACAGCCAACATACGGAATACATCACTGCTTTCAGCCATAGCTGGTGACTAAAATACCTTGATGCAGAAAATTGATTGTATCTCAAAAAGTTGAACAGAATTGCCCAGACAAATTCTGCTAGACCTGTAGCAGACTTTGAGATGCTTATATTGGCCAACAGAAACTAGTATATACCTTTGGCACAAAAAGACAAAATAACATGCACAAGCACTGCAATAGTGCATTCGGAGGCTGAAATGAGCTCAGATCGCAATTTCAACACCACATAGCGAAGCTGTTTTGATCTCGAAAACACGCTAAGTATGCTCACCAAAATTCATGCAATTTTGAGACTACAAACGGAGGAGTGTCGAGGGCACCCTAGATGAAGCGACGACCTGCTCTGATACCAATTGTTGGAGTTAGACGTCTACGGAAGGATGCGAACAACACAAGGAAGAAGAAGAAGCTTGGAGCACAACACACAATACTGAATGTATTACTAGAGAATGCACAAAGATAAGTAGCCCATTAGGGCAATAGGCATATATACAAGCCGGGGGAAAAAAACCTCCTAAAGAGGGAAAAAAGTGCCCCGGCGGTCCTAGTGTGTTCACACAGATCACTACCTAAATATATCTACAGCAAGACACATGCTATTCATCTGCATCTCTTTGGTTTTCTGACATATGCATCTGTGCTTGAACAACAATGAAAAAGATTGGATGATAAAGGAGTGATGTTATTTTGTTGGGTACAATTTTAAAATCAAAGGCTATCATATTATCCACATAATAAAATTTTTTTGGCAAGCTATGATGTTTTTTTATGGAGGATGCAGTTCAATCCTTACTTTTATGTAGCAATGAGACATCAGTTAGATTGAATGATGCATATTACACTTTCGTACCTCTTTTTATAGGTGGATAATCAAGTGTTGGTCCAACGAGGTGATTTCTCAGCCTTTATAGGTTTCAATTGATGATGTAGATTTACACAATGCACCTCTTGATGAGAGGACTCACATAGAAGAGACAAAACTATGCTTAAATGGCTAGTATACACTTTGAGAAAGAACAAATTAGAGGCACCTTTGTCATATCATACTTGTTATGGCTCTCATAAGGCTTGCTTTGCATAATATTGTTCTTCAATGGGTGTCCCTATCCTTTGTGATAAAAATGAGCCTATTTCTTTTGATGAAGCATATAATTTAGAAAATTTTGCAATCCAAATATGATGTTATTATGAAAACTACACTTGCTCTTTATGTGATTTGCATACAAGCAAAAAGGCCATTGGCACTAAATGGGTATACAAGTTGAAATGTAAGCCTAATGGAATAGTTGATAGATATATTTGCAAAAGGTTACACTCAAGATAAAGGCATTGATTTTGTTGAGACTTTTACTTTCATGTGCCAAATGAACACTATTCAAACCATTTGTGCACTTGAAACTCATCATGATTGAAATGTACATCAGTTGGACATTAAAATTGCATTTGCGATGGTGATTTCCACGGAGAAGTTTATCTATTTGAGCTTGTGATTTTGTGCAAGGGCATAGATGATGTACTTCTAATCATTGTTGTACACGTTGATGATATGCTTCTCATTGGTCCTAATGAAAAGCATATTGCTGAATTTAAGGTTGATTCACATGTCTCTTTTAGTATATCAAATTTTCGGCATTTGCATCATTCTTTGGGCATTTAGTCTATGCAAGTTGATGGAGGAATAGTTGTGTCAAAGAAAATATGTTGACACAATATTGCAATGTTTTGGCCTTCAACATTACAAAACTATTGCTACTCCCATGAAAATAGCTTACGATTGAGTCTTCATGATGCTAGATATGCATTTGTTATTGTTCCTTATCAACAAGTTGTTGGATGCTTGTTTTCCTTATACAAAGATCACCCTATTGTTCAGTTTGTTCTCTCCCAAATGCTGAATTTAAGGTTGATAAATCACAAAAATCATTTATATGGCTCACTAGAGTTATCGAATAAAAAATAAAGACCACTATGTGCAATAGATCAAAGATTTACATAATATACAACATGTACATGGATCTAATCGTTAAGTAATAAACTCAATTTAGTTGCGGAAAAAATGCCAAAACTTTCTTTCATTGTCATCAAAATAAAGAATTCAAACTCTATTATGTGTCAACTTATCTTGAGTTGTGAACGATGGCACTTGCATTGAAGTTCCAAAATGCAATTAAATAGTTACTAAGATTCTATTTACATAGATATAACCTATATCATCCAAAATGGAAAATTATATTTTCCAAAACCGTAAGATCAATTGAAAATATATGATAGGGTATTATATTTTCCAAAACCGTAAGATCAATTGAGAATATATCATAAGGTCATAATAACATAGACTTTTGTTCTCCACTCCCATGTCTACATAGCATGATATATATGCATCTAAATTCGAATAGACAACCCTAAACAAATGATGAAAAACATAAAAAACCACATAAGATGAGGCTTGGCTAACCCTTGGTGGTAAGATCATTACAATGAATCATGTATTCAACTCCAAAATGTATATCCCTTGTGGTATACAAATGTAATATATTGTTCCCGCAAGTGAGCATCTTGCAACATTGGACTTGAAATGCTTTAGATCATAAAAAATCCGAATTCTTCTAGTTAATTTAGGAAAAGAAATTACCTTCAATACATATCAACAAAGGTCCCATATGTGCATTTTCTCTTAGTTACACTTGGAGCAATGTGATGAATTTGAATAGTAGGTTACTACTTGGGCATAAGATTTAAGTATGGTATCAAATACAAATTCTTTGAATTTTGAATGGTAAATAGGTACCAAGGTTTAATAACCATGGTAAGAAGAAGATATTTTATTGAGTTCAACTTAAAATATTCATGTGTGCATCATGCACATGTAATGATCTTGGGTGAGCCCTCAAAAGAGATTGATATGAGAGAGAGAGAGAGAGATTTTTTGGACCACCAAATGATCTTCAAATGATTTACAAATTATCTATGTGATATATATATGAGTGTTCTATCTATGGTAGAGATTTCAAAGCATTTTAAGATGTGCACAATGCCCCAAATACTCAATTAGTATACCTACAATAATCCAAAAAAGTGTAGAAAATTAAAATCAAGGTTTTAGTAATTTCTTGAAATTGGGGATCATGTAGAGCCACGCATGTGCACTCTTTTGAAACTACTACTCAGGCTATTGAGACTACTACTAAGAGTACTATTGCTTCATTCGTGGGTGTTGTAGGAGCCCTTTTGCTCTATCATAGGACTCTATTCCCTGTATCTGGAGTTCTTGTTGAAACAATACTTTTGCATGAGTGTGTGCTAGTAGCCATACTATTTGTGGATTAAGAGACCTATTGGCTGATGTGCTAATTGTGCTATGAGTTGAAGAGGAGCCCTCCTAGTGAAGATTATTGAATAGAAATTCTAAATGTGGGTAGGCAATGGTGCTGGATATATGTTTTCTATTTGCTTTTGTTCTTGGAATAGTTTATTGCTTTCTACTTTTGTTGTTGTTCAATTGGCCATCACAATATTTGTGACCAAGATCTTGTTGGGATTTTCTTGGAATATGGATTTTTGTCAATTGAGGATATGGAGAGTATGGTCGTATCCAAAGTAAGTGCTCTCTACCTAAGGGTGCACCACATTGTGAACATTGTCCAAATGCCAAAGAAAACTATACAAGGGACTGACCGCACAACTTCCCTGCTCCAATCCACTTGATAGATGTTTGTCCATTCAAAGAAGGTATGGCTCCACATTTTTTGGATGTTTCATTCTCTACAACACCTATGATGACTAGGGCAAGGAAATCAGTAGTGGAAAGTCAAGAAGAGCAATGAATACTAAAGAAGAAAGAAGATAGGAAGAAGGCCGAATCAAGCGAGAATGAGGCAATAGAATTAGCTTATGAGAACAAAATGGACACATTAAGACACCAACTAGCTCGCCCTCAACCATGTGGAGATGTTGTAGAAATAGAAGAAATTCTAAAGGAAACTCATCATAAGGTCAACCTATCTCAACTTATTAAGATGGATGTTAAGATATGCAGCGACTTGCTTAAGGTCATACACTCTACCTACTTGAGCCTACCCCACAGCTCCAAAAATAGATTACCATAGTTCAAGGCTAACAATTTCTATTAAAGATGAAATTTTGATAAAAATTATAATTGACAATGAGTCAGGTATTGACTTGATGCCCAATTCCACCATGAAGAAATTAAATCTTGACTTGATGAAAGCAGCACCATTCATAGTGACATTGGCATATGAATATTGGGTCACAACTCTTGGCATCTTCAAACAGGTACTTATGTTAGTACAATGATACCAATTTATGTTGGATTTTTTTGCCATTGCATTATTCCAAGAAATTTCCTTTCCCTTGCTCTTGAAAACATCCTAGCCAAGGCAAATGATGGAACTTCAAGATTGGGGAGGAGCATGTTATGGATCCACCAAGACAAATAGGACACTTGTAGATATTTAGAAGAATGGTGTGATAATGTAAAAGCCACTAGATATACCATGGATACTAAGGTAATACAATCCTTACCACTTAAGGAGGATAATCTATTCAGTTGGATGATGGGCAACTTAGAGTGCTTCAACATTGAAATTTGTGAAATAGATGAAGAAATGGACCAAGTTGGACCCTATCCAACCTCTATACATGGGAGTAATTTTTTAGTAGAAGGTGGCCAAGTGCCCCAATTGTGGTGGAAAAGTGTAACTTACAAATGTTCAATATGGAAGAAAACATACACCATGGTTGTAGGGAAATAAATGAAAATTTCCCGATGGGCCAGCCTTGACTAGTGGATCTAAGGATGACAATGGGTGCCTCCTCCCAGGAGACCCAATTGGATGACTCCTCCTAGGTAGCCTATTTTTTGAGGATGGGTGCCTACTTTTGGATGGATTACCTCATAGTGGGAAGTAGGTGAAAAATCCATTTTTGTGCAGACACGTCTAATTCTTGAGATTGGGCCAACCTTTCTAATTGGACAAGATGGGCCAACCTCTTCAGTTGCACAAATTCCTTTAGTGAGGTAAATCAGACACACAAATTTTTTTGATATACCTTGGGGGTGGTAGACACCTAGAGTGGAACATTTTCCTCAAAGTGACCAAATATTAGCATAAGGAATACCGCCACAAGGAAGAGTAGCACAAGGAAGACTACCACAGAAAGAAAACCATAAGAAGGACCACCACAAGAAAGACGACCACACGGAGGACCACCAGAAAAGGAAGACCACCACAAGGAGGACCACCACAAGGTAGACCATCACAAGGAGGAGCACCATAAGAAATACCACCAAAAGGAAGACCAACACAAGGAGGATCACCACAAGGAAGACCACCACAAGGGGGACCACCATAAGGAAGACCACCACAAGGAGAACCACGACAAGGAAAGCCACCACAAGGAAAGAAAATTTACAATGCTATGTCAAGAGAAACAAGGTAATCAAGTCAAATTGGGCAGTTTTATGGATGCAAAACTAGAAGATGAAGAACATGGGTAGGTGCCTTTAGAGACTAATTATGACCCCATAGCCAAGGATGACCTCCTATTAGCATATAGTCCATGTGGATGTACTAAGGAGAATATCATGGAGGAAAAGTTAAATGCAACCCTACGCACAATATAGACCACTTCTCAAGCAAGACCACCACAGAGAAACTTGTACAAGAAGTGAACCTTGGAGATGAAGAAGACCTACAAGTAGTCCACTTAACCACCTTGCTTGAACACTATGCATTTTTATTACAAGAGGTAACATCGCTCCTCCAAACCTATAAAAGTACTTTTTTTCTCACCTAGAAGGATTTGATAGGTATTTTTGAAGAGCTTGGGCTACACCGAATCCCTTTGGTAGAGGGCACTTCACCCATAAAGAGCACATACCAACTCAATACGAAGTACACAGAGGCAGTTAAGGTAGCATTGAATAAATTGGAGGAGGTATGAATCATTATTCATGTTGAACACTCATGATGATTCTTATTTATGGTCATTGTTCCAAAGATGTATAGTGGAAAGATAAGGGTGTGTGTTGAATTTTGTGCCCTAAGTAAAGAAACTATTCAAGATGGCTTCTCACAATCTAAGTAGGTCTTGGAAGAAATAGTCTAGCATACATTGTGTAGCTTGCTCAATGGATGCAAACGGTTATAATCAAATCCTCATCCATCATGATGATGAGCCTATTGATAGCAATCTTTTCCTTGTAGCTTCTCAATTTGATTGGTATAAAGTGATACTGCAATTCCTCACTTTAAGATAATTTACTCCTAGTATACCTTCATTAGAAAATATGGAGTTATTATTTAAAGCTTAATCATTTTCACTCATAAAATATAATTTGTATAAATATTTCCCAAATGGTATTCAATGCAAATTTGTTTATCCACAAGGACTAAGCCTCTTGTTTGAAGTGGTGCATAGTGAAGGAAAGCTCAAGGGAGAAACGTGGTGCACAAAATTCTACGTAAGGGTTTATGGTGACCTCTTCTCTACATGGATGCATCCAAGTATGCAAAAGAATGTGATACTTCTCAATGTACCTACTACCCTAGAGCTAATTGGATAGGGTGAAAGATCCAAAAAAATTTCGATCTGGCTTCTACAAAAGCTTTCTATGGACTACCAAAGCTCTTAACCATGAGCATCGATTGGAGGAAACTAGGCATACACAACTACAAAAAGAGGTACTATGAGTGGAATTCCCTTACTAAGTGTGTATGGTAAGGAGGTACGTGCTCTTTTTGAATTCATCATTAAGAAAGAAATGGGGGAAAGGTTTATTGTTGAAATCCATCCTCATATAAGAAGGCTAGCAGCATTGGAAGAGTGTAGGGGGGCAACATTGAAAAGACCACAACATAATCCAGAAAGTGCAAAAGTATTGACAACGAGTATTTGAGGGAAAATGTGGCAAAGGAAGGATCTCTAGTCTTGGTACACAAAATCCCAATAGTGCCCACTAGACTAGCAACCAAGTGGGTTGGACCTTCTAGAATGGTGCAGTTATTGTCTCAAGTCACAGTACGACTATAAGAATTGGCAAGAGAAAAGCTTTCCCTGGTTAATAATTTGAAGGCAAAAGCCTATTACACTAGAGGCATTTCACATGAATAATCACTCTACCATATATACAATTAGTTCATTTTGTATTGTTGTTCAAATCTGTTGTAATAAAGTATGCTTTCTTTGAATCAAATAAAGGGAAGAGGACCACCTTGCAATGGGTTGGTGCAAAGATTTGATGTGGGGACATGTAGCAAACTGGATGTATCAACCAGAGGGATGGTCATGCCCTTGCTCCATCCATATTGTGATCACCCCCCATGATGTCTCCTTGGCAAGGCACTTGTAGCATATGGTTTGTCTGCCCAACTCTTGTTCCATCCATATTATGGTCGCTGCTTGTAGCTAAAGCGTAAGCACCACCTCCTTTACTTGTCAATCTGCAGAGACGTGAGGACCGGTATGAAGACGACGAGCAAGTGAAGGCACAAGTGCGTGAGTGAAAGCACACAAACATGCACACACATGCACACACATGCACACAAGGTAAGATCAAAGAGAGGAACAATGGAAAGCTTCGATTGCAAAAGAGTTCTCTTACAAAAGCTCTATCCTCTCTCAAGCTAACCTCAAAAATGAGCTCTCTAGCTCTTTTTATAGTTTTTTGACTAGTTTTGGCCCTGTCCAGACCTAGTGTCCGGCCTAGTTAAAAATTAGGTTCCAAGGCTTATTTGAGGGCTCAAATGAAGTCTAAAAATTATGAAAATTGGTAGGATGATACTTCTAATACTCTCAAGCTCGAGGGCTCCTCTGCTTGAACAAAATGGAGTTACAAAAATAGAAAATGGTATTTACAATGGTTTTTAGTGATGAAAATCACTATTTTTATAGGGATTTCTTCTGAAAATTTGACATACACTTCTTGGAGCTCCCTACTTGCTCCTTCTTCTTGTGTGTCCACCTCTTTGATGTGCTCCTGTGCTTTGTCCTTGACCTTCAGCTTCAACACTCCCCCCCCTCTCGAGTCTGTCGTCCCTGACAAACCGTTGTTGTAATGGTTGTTCCATGTAGTGCTTTGAGAGGTAGTGTTTGTTCGGTAGGAACAAGAGCTGTCTACCTTCCAAATGTGGCAGGGTTGGTTGTCCGGTTCTTCATTTGTCACTAAAAGCCTTTGGAAGTTGTTGTCCCTTGGTATGCGCTCCTTCCTTGGATTCAAGCATGATTGTGTCATTGTGGGCCTCCATTGATGTCCTCCAAATCTTCCAAAGATGATATTCCGATGTAGCTCATGCCCCGTACTCGTAACCCACAATGAATGATGGGTAAGTGTGTTCGTGCATGGGTTGAGTAAAATATGTGCCTTGTGCACGACCTTGTAATGTAGCCCTATGCATGCTTACTTGGAAAATGCATTGGAAGAAGTATGGTGCAAAAATTGGGGGTCTTGAGCTAAGTGCTCAAGGGTATGCCGACGAAGAGGTTTCTAATCTATCATGGTTATGGTGCTGCCAAAGTAAAGATACTTACCATGGTGAAGGGTCGATTGATGTGTATCTCTACGTGTTGTACACCCGGCATTTGTGATGGAACATTGTCGATGAATGTCCATGTTGAGGGGCCATTGATGAAAATACTTTGAGTGCCTGGTCTGTTTCCTCTTTTCAAAGCAACATTTGCCAAATACTGAGAATTGAATTTCTTTATATTTCTTGACAAACAACATTGGGTAACTACACCAAGCTTAGTTTCACATATTCTCTTTAGCTCACCATGAGCATGAGTCTTCTCACCCAGTATATATACAAGGATTTGCAGTGTACCCGAACTACCTCTTGCAGATATCTCCTTGGATGCTCTCGTACATACAGTAGTGAAGCATCTCTCAAGTTGTGGAACTTCAAGCTCTTCCCTCCTAGCATGGGAAGGGGAAACAATAGTTGGGGATGCCATGTTCATGCTAAGTGCT
Organism: Ceratopteris richardii; assembly: GCA_020310875.1. Taxonomy (NCBI): domain Eukaryota; kingdom Viridiplantae; phylum Streptophyta; class Polypodiopsida; order Polypodiales; family Pteridaceae; genus Ceratopteris; species Ceratopteris richardii. The sequence continues at coordinate 175,683,185 of CM035413.1, forward strand.
TGACATCTACCAGATAAGGCAGCAATAATATCATTCTGCTAGCCGAGACACACTTCTATCAAAACTGATAAATGCCCAGTACTCAATGGTTCCACCTTCAACTAAGTATGACTCATTCACGTTCCATGAGCCAAACCTGGGAACAAACTCTCTCTCTCTTGTGTTTTTTTTTTTTTTGAGGCAATGTCACCAAACAAGACGACAGATGTTAGTATCAGAAAAAATAATTGACATATGTCAATGTGCTCTTGTGTATGGGACTATTAGTTGTGTCTATGCATGGGCATGTAATGTGGCCCTATGTTAATGCATACTTTGGAAATGCATGGCCTGAATGGTGCAAAAGACACGGTTGTGCAGGGAGCACATGGTTGTCGCTCGTCGAGGCTTTCGATGTTATTTGCGGATGTTGATGCCATCTGTCGTGGAGGTATCCATTGGATCTCGAGATGACAATTGATCATGCCTCCTTATGAGGATCCATTTGAGAATGATTTGCGACTGTGTAGTGAGAACCTTTGGCCTATTCCTCCCTGACTGGTTTCGTGATTGTTGTGTCCCTTGTGGTTGGGGCTTTGGTTTTGTAAGGGCCACTGATGCTTTTGGCTTCCAAACCCATACCTTTGTGGCTAGTCGCTTGACTCGCGTTGAAGAGGTTAGTTGGTCTACTTTTGTTCTTGGTGTTTGGTTCTGACCTTTGCCTTGCCTTGGCTTCTTTGTTGAGACTTTTCGCGTATGGGAGAGCATAGGTTGTTGCGGATGTAAGAGCTTCCTGGGTACCCACATGTGTATTCGCCCTTGTTGAGCTTCAACTAATTTCTTAGGCACCCAAATTTGTCGGAGATCTTGTGGTTGAGCTTGTCCGAGCTTCTTCCTTCGTCTTCTGGCCTGGTTGGCTTGCCTGGATGGGGTTTGTGGGGCCAAGGTTGGAGGTTGCTCGCCTTTGCGTAGCCAGATCTGCGTCATGCCCGGAACTGCTTTCTTGTTGAATGGTGTATTTCTATTTGCTATAGCAGTTATCTTGAATTGTTGTGCTTGCTTCTTAGGTTGAACTACTGGGGATGCTTTACTCTTCAAAAAAGAAGGAGGGTTTGCTTGCCTTTGCGACTGTCCTTCCATGATTGAGTCCTTTTGGATCATAGAGCTTTTGACACATACAACATCTTGCTCGTGAAGATTAGTCCTAGAGGAACTAAGAGAGTGTGTGGTGCCATGATCTGTGAGCATACACTTCTCTAATTCTAATGTAATGCATTGTTCATGTACCCAAACTTGAAGAATTTGACTTCTTAGGTTTAAGTTAACTGCATGGTCATAGATCCAATCTTGACCCAAGACAAGTGGTTCTATAAGGTTCTCATCTTGACACACTAGCACTTTGACTTTCATTGGAACATCTTGAAGGTAGATGGGAAGTTCCACCTCGCCCAAACAAGGGGTTTCCACACCTCCCAATCCTATGAGATAAGCTTCTATGGGATTGATGTTCAACTGCAAGTCTTGGCACTAGGATAGTCTAACTGCACTACTTGCTGCACCTGAGTCAATCAATGCTTTCACAGTCCTTGCACCCTTTCCTTGTCCTATCTCTATCGTCACAAAGGGACGTGGGTCAATGACTTGAGAAGTAATTATGCCTGATTTTTGGCACATATCCATGTGATATTTTGGGGCTTTTGAGTTGACATCTAGGCCTAGTTGCCTTAACTTATTTCACCTAATACGCTCTCTGGCCTCTGCCTGTGCTTCTTCTCTAACCCTTAACTCCTCTTCTTTTTGCTTCTTAGCAGTGTTGAGTCTCATTAGCATATCCTCTGTAAGAGGTTCTTGGTATAACTTGACTCGACAACCAATTATATAATTTGGCAAGATATCACCTTCTAAAGTGGCCAATTGAACAACACCGCTAGTGGAAATTCTATTAATGATCATGGGTCCATATCCTTGCTCTTCCAATTTATGGGCATGTTGCTTTAGTGTATACACCAACACTAAGTCTCCTTCTTTCAATCCTTTATCCTTGATGTGTGCATCAAAGTATGCCTTTTGTCTTTTCTTTGCAGCATAGATGCCTGCTGTCGCTCGTAGCCTCTTCTCACCTAAACGTTCTAGATCAAAGATCCTAGAGGACAACTCATGTCCATTCCACTCATGCTCTTGTGCTACTTTTAAAGCCGGAATTAAGAAATCTAATGGTAGCACAGGATTCTCTCCAAAGACCATCTGAAATAGGGTGGCATTCAGTACCGTCTTATAGGAAACTTGATAAGCCCAAACAGCATGATGTAGCTGTTTGTCCCAATCAGAGCATTTATTATTTACTAGTTTTGTCAATATGTTACCCCTTGTTTGTGCTATCAACTTGTCCGTTAGCTTGTGGATGATAGGGGGCAGAATTCTTATGTACTACCAAGAATTCTTGGAGCAGATTTTCAATGACTTCATTCAAGAAGTGCGTACCTCTATCACTCACTAACTCTATTGGTAGTCCATATCTTGTGAACACATTCTCGAATAAGAACTTAGCCGTAGTCTGAGCATCATTCTTTGTGGTGGCTTTCACTTCTACCCACTTGCTCAGATAGTCTGTGGCTACAATAATGTACTCTGCATGGGAGCTTCTAGCTGGGCGGTTAATAGGACCGACAAAGTCTATTCCCCACTTCAAGAATGCATGTCCTCCCATCATTGGCCTCAAAGGCATCTCATCTTTTCTAACTGGATATTGTGCACGTTGGCATGTGTCGCATTTCTTCACATAGGTATGTGCATCCATACGAAGAGTGGGCCACCAAAGTCCTGAGAATAGAATGGACTTGATTACTCAGTCAGGACCAAAATGTCCACCTGCAACACCACTGTGTGCAGTTTCTAAGACTTTCAAATAGTCTGATTCAAGAACGCACAGTCTTAGGTAACCATCTTTTCCTCTTCGGTATAGGTTGTCTCCTACTAAGGCATAGTCTTGAGCCTCTTGCTCCATACTCCTTCTTCTTGTGTGTCCACCTCTAAGACTTTCAAATAGTCTGATTCATGAACGCACAGTCTTAGGTAACCATCTTTGCCTCTTCGGTATAGGTTGTCTCCTACTAAGGCATAGTCCTGAGCCTCTTGCTCCATACTTCTTCTTCGTGCTAGGCTAGCCTCTTTGGGTAAGGTCCTTGATCTCATGAATTCTACCAATGGAGCACTCCAATCTGGAACTAACAACACGTGATAAAGAGTCCCATGCTCAACTGGGGGTTTTTCCTGGCACACTTGACAATTCTTTATCCACTCATGTACTTCTTTGTCCATGCTAGGCCAATACACTCCTAAACGTTTCAAATTCTGCAATGTTCGTTGTTTTGAATAGTGATTTCCTAGCAATCCTTCATGGGCTTGTTGCAACCAACTGCTATGTTCGTCATCCTCAACACAACAAGCTAGTACACCTTGTGTATCTTGTTTGTACATGATTCCTGCCAATATGTGATATTTTTGTGATTTTACAATTTCTTCTTGTGATGTTTTCACATTCTTATTTGCAGGGCCGAAGGTTAGGACTGGTACCAACTTATTTGCCCATTTAGGAACATCTTCTAAATTGAATAGATAAGCATCGGGTAATTCATCAGACACTCCTTGCGGTGACTCTCCTGAAGTGATGCGAGAAAGGTGATCTGCCCGAAGGTGGGTTCTACCTTTCCTGACAACAACTTCAAAGTCATATTCCATTAGTAAGAGGAACCATCTTACTAAGCGTCCAACATTGCAAGGTTTATTGACCAGATATAACAAAGCTTGATGATTAGTGAAAAACTTGAACTTGTTGGCCAATAAATAGTGTCTAAACTTCTTCAGAGCATATACCATACCTAAGCCCTCTCGCTCAGTTGTGGTATAGTTTCATTCAGCTGCGGTGAGCTGTCTACTAGCATATGCTATGGGCAAATCTAAGTTTCCTTCACCTGTGGGTTGTGCTAGCACACATCCTATGGCGTGATTGGATGCATCCACATGGACATGGAATGGTTTATTCCAATTAGGAGTGGTCAGTATTGGTGCTGTGCACAAACGTTTCTTCAGTTCATTGAAAGAATTCTCGCATTCGTTGTTCCACTCAAAATTAGACAACAAGGCATAAAGGGGTCTAGCTATGATCGCATCCATGTGGATAAACCTACGGTAATATCCATAATGGCCCATAAAGGCTTGTACCTCTTTAACATTCCTTGGCCTTGGCAGCTCCGCTATGGCTCGTACCTTATCTTCATCTGTTGAGATTCCATTCTTAGAAACAATATGACCTAAGATTTTACCTTGACGCACCATGAACACACACTTTTCTGGGTTCAGACACACTCGATATTCTCTACACTTGTTGAAGATTTGTCTGAGCTCAGGGATGTGAAATCTTCTTTCTTGGGAATGAGCACATAAATCATCCACATACACTTCTAAGCTCTTTCGCAAGAACTCTTTGAAGACATGACACATGAGCCTTTGGAATGTTGCAGGTGCATTGGTGAGCCCTGTGAAGAGATGGATAGGTATGTGCTTGAAGATGAAGAGGTGTTGCAAAATCCTTGATCTACACCAGCCAAATGAACTCCAGGAGTATATGGTGGGCCCTTTTAGCTTGCCAATGGATGTATTAGACACCCTATGTACCTTGGAAGATCACTCTCAAAAAGATAGATCAAAACAGATAAGTTGGAGTTAGCTCAGAGGTGGAAACTTGCTATTCTTGGTTCATACACCTGTCCAGTGTTTTACAAAATTCTCTGAGCACAGCAGCAATTAGCTTAATTCCTCTTGGGGACATTTAGGTAGCTTAAAGAGCTAACTTTCAAGAGTAATCTCATCAAAAATAATAAACCACACACTGAGAATGAGTTTTAACAAGTGATGACATCATCCCGATTTTCACAGGCTGCTATAGTTTGAGACCAGTGAGCAGAAAAATGAACATAACTCAAACTTTAGGAATTCAATGATTATGAAAATTTGTATGGTTATACTAGACAGTAAGTTGAATCCAAAAACCTTTAAATCACTGAATTTGGATACGTAACCACTGAGAAATGGCTCTGACAAGGTGAGTAAAAAAATCGGGTACCTGACAGAGAAGTGAAGATGAACAGACCCTGTTGACTTCAAATGAACATAACTGAAGATTGCAACATCTAAATGACATGAAAATTTGTGAGCATATAGTAGCCTTATAGAGCTAACTTTACCAAGTTAAATTACTGAAAATGATGCACCAAGCTAAGAGAAAACATCTCTGCAGTCTGACTGAGAAAACTGAGAGTAATGGCAGTGAGTAGTACACTTCACAAGAACATGGAAATATGAACCCAAATGATCATGAAAATGAAAGTATATTGCTTGTACAATACAATGGACTTACTGATACATATGTGTGCCTTGTAATCACACCTTGATATGGCATAAAGCTCAGCTCTTGGAGGTCTTCACATAGGTCTCTCTAACCACGACTAAAGCTGCCATCTATTTATAGTTGAGTTTGGGAGGCTAACTTCCCTCAATCACTCTCCAATCAATCAATGATTGATTTGATTCTCTACCTACCACAAATCACGAATTCGTGGCTCCTCTTTCCATTCTTGATCAAGTGGACTCAACCACTTAAGATTCTTTCACTTTTACATTAAGTAAACTCTTCAAAAGTTACAAGAGGTAGTTCACAAGTGAACTTTACATAGTCTTCATTTTAAAGCTTTTTTCATGACTTTGTGGGACTCAAGCCAATACTTAGGCTTGTCATAAGACTTGCTCCAACAAGCCCAAATGGCATCACACAAAATGAAAAGATTCCCCACTCTGTGGCAAAAGTTGTTTTGAGTTGAACTTATGGGCAATGGCTACTTGATAGTAACCTGAAAATCCATCAAGGAAGCTATAAACTTCCTTGCCTGCAACACGCTCCAATAGGTGTTCCGTGATTGGAAGTGGATAACTATCTCTGATCGTAGCGGCATTAACTTTTTTAAGGTTAATACACACTCGCAACTTCCCATTCTTTTTGGGCACCACTACAATGGGGGACACCCATTCAGTATGCTCAATCTCATAGATGAATCCAACTTCAATCAGCCTATCAATTTCTTCTTTTATTTTGGCTGCGTATGTATCATTATATGTGTAGGGCTTCTGTTTGGTGGGCTTGGCATCAGCAGTCATGGGGATAGTATGAGAGCAAATTCTTGGATCTACCGCTTTCAAGTCTCTCTAGTGCCACGCAAACACATCCCTATATTCCCTTAATAGAGCTACGAGCTCCTTTTCTTCTCTTGCACTTATGTCATCTCCTATATATGTGCATCGCTCTTCGTTCTCTTCAATGGTCACTACAATTTTCTTGGTCTTTTCTTTATTATCATATGATTCTCCTATGATGGCCTCTCTCTTAGGCATTCGTACCAAAAATTTGCGGTCGTCAACTTCATATTTCTTGAAGTTTTCTGGTACTTCAAACAATGATTCCTCTTCTTCTTGTTTCACTGCTTTTCTTTTATTTTTCTTTTGACTTCTCTCACTTCCATCCTTTGAATTTATCGTCTTAATACTTGTGAGAGGCTCTTCTTCTTTCTAGGTGAACACTCCTATATCTTCTAGATAGTGCTGCTCTGAGTTAAAGCAACTATCCATCACAATGGACTCTATATCATCGTCATTCTCTTCTTCTTCTATGACATCACTAGGGTCACATTCTTCCAGCAAGGGCTGACACATGAATACTGAAATATCATAACCCTCCTCATCACAATGAGGTGTCCATTTTTCTTCATTGACTGCAATGTCCATGGTAGCTAAGATTTATGCCCAACCATGAGGCTCAAATTCCTCATCTGGAAAGATCATCGGTGTGTAGGCTGGGTCTTTAATTGGTCTATCTCCTGGAGAAGTACCTTCTCCTCTTGCCTTTAAGCATTTTTCCTCTTCCTCAGCGGCTTGCACATCAACAAATGAGTATCTTCATGCAACCAAGATGGATCATGTGAACTTCTAGAATGCACAGAGATTGAATCTTCTTTCGCTTTGTGGATGGGATTCCACTGTAGGGGTGGTGCATCTCTGAAGGTGTAATCCTTCAAATTAACCTTGGTGGTGACCCCTAAGTGCTGTAAGTACAAGGAGTTGGTTCCCCAATCCTGTACTATTTGCAATTATCGTAGGAAGGGTCTTCCTAGGATCATCTCATAGACATTATTTTTCTCAAAGTCACATATAGCAAATGTATGTTCAAACTCTACACCACATGTGGTTAGAGTTATCCCTTCTAGCAATCCTAGAGGTCTTTCAAAATGACCGTCTGACATTTGAAGCTTCATTCTAGTTGGTCTTAATGTGGGTTTGCCCCATTGCTTCCACAAGGAGGTGGTCGCAAGGCAACACCAACACCTGAATCTATGATTGCTTTGGTTGTGTAACCTTGGCAGGTGATTGGAAGATATGTAATACCTTCTTCACCCTCACACATGTCCCCTATTTTGTCTAGAGGTATCTCTGGTACTTTTTGCTTAGAGCCTGATTTTGGCATATTGGAATCAAGTTCTGGGACCGTATCCTTCACATGATTCCATAGCTCAGGTTTTGCTTTGAGCACCTCTTCTACAGTGAGATGATATTGAACCTTGGTGTTCTTCACGACATCAGTGTTCCTTGGAACCACTGAGTCTTCATTTCTTACCAATATTGTGGGAGCTCTAATCTGAAGAGATTCAGATTCCCAAGGGCCAGTGAATTGTGGCAGCTCTTCCAAAGTATTAGATTCAAAATCTAATCTTTCGTCTTCTTGTTGTTCTGCTTCATCTCCGTAAATAGATGGAATGTCTTGGGGAAATTGATCATGAAGGTCATCAATCTCACGAATAGGAGGGGAATTACCCTTCTCCTTGGCCCATTTCTCCTCTTGTATTTCCCGCAAGAACTCTTGAGAGTGCTTCTGAATTGAAGGAGGTATTCTAGCATCCGTGGAATTAGGAACATAAGCCCCCATTGGTGGTGAGCTTCTTCTCTCAAAAACTGGTTGACTCTATGGAGGTAAAGAAACTTGTGGTTTGTTTACCAATTGCTCTTATCTTTCTAGTAAGCCCTGGAAATGCAAATCCGGTTTGACAGAGTTTGTCTAATTGAACTTTTGACTAGTCTCGAGTATAGCTTGAGCTTGTTCTACCATTTTCATGCACATTTTCATCTGTTCAGTCTCTAAATCCGCTCTAGGGTAACTCTTGTCTAGGTTTGCAGTTGTTGGCCCTTCTTGAAGTCGAGCCTAGTAGGCCTTGAACATCATGTCCAAGCCTTCTGGAGTTGGATCTGCAAGAAGAGACCCTGGTTGCGGTCTATTTGGTGGGGTGGGATGAGGTGGAGTAGATGGAGTTTGGGCATGCGAGGGGCTTTGAGATGCAATGTCATCTATTTTTGTTTTCGCTTCTTTCAGGCTTTCTTCTAGTTCTGATATCTTTTTATTCCACTTGTGATTGGCCTTCTCTCTAGTATCCTTCCATGTTCTTGTTTTCCTCTTACTAGGTTCTCCCGATTCACTCGACTCCGATTGCTCTGCTAGAGCTGGTTTATCTTTTTTCAAGGCTTGTGCTCTAGTGACAACTTGTATAGGAGCCACATTACTGCTACTTGAACTTGAATCCGCCACTAAGCCTACCACATTAATGGGTGTAATCTTGGGTGTATTGGAGGGGTTTCTTGGACAATCTCTGGGGAGATGGTCTTTGCCACATTTAGGACAAAAGGCTTGTATTGTGATAGCCTGTCCTTGTCCCGGAGTTGATGGGTGGGGACATTCACGAATGAAATGGTCGCCCTGACATATGAAACATGGTCCTCTAGGGGCTTGTGGTCTTACTTGTCTCAATTGGGGCCTAGGGTTAGCATTTGTGTACATGACATTGGAGTATTCAGGCTCCCAATTTTGTTCCATAGGTGGTGCCTCATATTGATATGGGTAAATCTCACTATGTTCAGGTGACTCTGTGTAATAAGCATGTGGACTACCTTCATGGGAGTAGTCTGAACTAGGAGCATGAGAGTCATTTTCAGAGATCAATGGGGTCACTGGCACCAATGGTCTATTAAGGTTCTCTTCTGCCATTGCATACTTAACTGGAATTACATTGGCAGGCGCTGGTGGTTGGTTTCCTAGGACTGGGTGTGGCCTATATGGTTCTTGATATTGTTGTTGAGGCCTATAATATGGCTACTGGTGTTGGTTCTGATACCTACCCTGCGGGTAAGGTTGCTGATAGTTTTGTCTAACAGCTTGCCTATTGTCGGGACAATCCTGAGCCGTATGGTTTGTGTACTTCCTTTCATTAGTGCAATATGGAGCATTCCTTTCTCTCATGTTCTGGTTGTGCAATGGGCATACATTAGCCATGTGGTCCCCTCCACAAGTGTAACACCGGTTCAATGAGGTGAGTCTTGGTATTTGTTTATTTTGAACTCCTAGCTTCTTGGCAACTTGCTCTGCTATCTCATCCAGCTCAGTGGAGGCTCTGGAGGTATGACTAGTAGAACTGTCAGAGTCTTGATAGAGTTTGGATAGTCCTAACTCCTCACCCAAGTTGTCTTCTATGTCGATGCAAGTCCGCACACACTCTTCTATGCTTCTAGGCTCTTTCAAGTACACATATGATCTTAACTTTGTGCTCAGTAAGCCATCAAAGAACAAGGCCACTTTTTTGGCAGGTGTGGGCAACTCTAGAACATGGCATCTTTCTAAGTACTATCTGAACCTTCTTCCTGCTAGTCGCACTGTTTCTTGGGGTGTCTGCTTGAAGCTGTGGATCAAGGATGATGTGTTATGCCTGATACCACTCTTGGAAAATTCTACAATGAATTTGTCTAGCAGTTGACCTATATCGTGATAGTTGCCACTAGTCAGTGGTTGAAATCAAGCCAAGGTACTGCCCTTAAGAGTCGAACCAAATGCCTCGTACTAGGTGAACAAATCCTCAACCTGTTCAGCTCTTAACACTTGTTTGAACTCGGCCACATGATCATAAGGGTCTCCTATCCCGTCAAAATAATTCTTCATTGCCTTGATCACTTGAGTGGGTCTAAGGGTTCTTGGGTTCTCTCGGGGTCTAGGCAATGGAAAATCATGTTCATCTCTTTGTTGCCTATGTGCTTGATGTCTCTCTCTTTCAGGTCTTTCATTTTCAAATCCTGATCTATTTCTGCCCACAGTGTGTGCAAAACTTACCTCAGGTCTCTCTCTAGTTCTTTCTCTCTGGGCTTCATGAGCTTGGGATGATCCTACTCCTTGGAGGCCATGGGAAACATTGGATCTTTGTGGAGGGAAATCAATTCACTCTTCCAAGTATATGCATGTCTATCATGTTCTGTTACCAAGAACATTTTCTCTGATGTGTTATCCAGGTAGACAACTTTGTCCGGTATATCTGGATCCTTGAACTCGTAGATGATGACTATGCCCAATTGGCTAGGTTGATCTGGCTTGAATCTCCAAAAGGCTTCCTCTGTTTCTTTATTCAAGAATAGTTCTATGTTTTTGTTGTCTTGAGGGATCCAATCTGGAGTGATCACTCTGGTCAAAACTGACTTACCTCTAGGAGTCTGGGGTCCTTGTCCTACATTTCCTTGTTCTAGTTCTCCTATCTCATTCTCAAGAATGATATTTCCAAACTCATCGGTCCTATCTGGTAGGTTGGTGACCACATACATGGTTCCTTCCTTATCAATGTATGAACCTTCTTCAAACTTGACCACTGGGTGTTCAAGTCCAAAGGGTTGATCTGGATTTTTGAGTTGGACCACTGATCGCCTCAAGCCGTCCTCATAGATGCGAGCACCTAATCGGTTGGTCCGAATATATTCCAACTGTGTCTTATATGGACCTTCTGGTGTTTGTAGGTAGGCAGTTCTTGAGCCCCCTGCAGGTTTCCCCATGCTAAAAGACATTTCTGAGTCACTTGTGTCAGAGTTTAGTACGTAAGGACAACCACTTAGTTGTTGTGCCCAAGACTTAGCTGTATGGTTGACACTAGATTGAGAAGATCTAATGCTTTGTCTATCCTTGCCAAGGTGTCTACCAGATCTCACGTTCATAAGCTTTGGTTAAGAGTCCAAAATTTCCCCTTGGTATGGTTCAAAATCCTTTGGAGTCCCCTTGGTTCCCTAGTCCCACCTGAGGGTCAACTTCAAATTAGTCTGTCTAAAAATCAACGCATTATTCTTATAAAAAGCAAGCTTTCCAACGAGCTATAGAGCTCAAAAAATGGACTTTGGATGAAAAAGTTATGTCAAATCAGGCTCCTGGGGGTCATAACAGGCAAACAGGACCTTTTGGAAAAAATCACGATTTTGTGTGAAAATCGCGATTTTGTGAAATCAAGTGAATCGCGATGCTGTGAAATCAAGAGAATCGTGATGCTGTGAAATCAAGAGAATCGCGATGCTATGAAATCAAGAGAATCGCGATGCCATGAAATCAAGAGAATCGCGATGCTGTGAAATCAAGAGAATCGCCATGCTCTGAAATCCCCAAGAAATGCGATTTTGAGTGAGAATCGTGAAAAATGCGATTTTGAGAGAGAATTGTGAAAAACGCGATTCTGATAGAAAATCGTGTTTTGGCCTGAAAATCGTGATTTTGAGAATGACCAAAAAATTGCGATTTTGATTGAAAATCGTGTTTCCTCAAAATCGTGTTTTTGAAAATCGGGATTTTGTACCTTAGTGAAAATCGTGTTTTTGAAAATCGTGATTGCCAACAGAGAATCGTGTTTTTGCTCAGAATCGTATTTTTTGAGAATCGCCAAAAAAAATCACGCTTCTGAGGGTGACCAGAGAATCGTGTTTTTGAAAAACTTAGAGAATCGCGATTCTGAGCACAACTAGAGAATCGCGATTCTGAGAATGACCTCAGAATCGTGTTTCCTTCAGAGAGCTTTTAGGCAGGAAATAGAAAATCGTGATTCTCAAAAAAATTGAATTTTTCACAGAATCGCGATTTTCATCACAGAATCGTGTTTTTTGGTGGGAACTTCGAATTTCTGAGCGTCGAGCAATGGCGAGCTTCGTATGTGCAGAAAGTCGTGAAAAAACACAGGCGCTTGCTCTCCCTTGCACTTCCTAACTCATTTCCACATAATAATGCATGAAATATGGTATAAAAATGGTGAAAATGCACAAAAAAAAAAGAAATTTCTATGAAGATGAAGATGGATGAAGATGGAGATAATGATGATGAAGAGTATGGAGAAGAAAAATCAGAAAAATAACAGCCTCCTTTACTTGTCAATCCGCGGAGACGTGAGGACCGGTATGAAGACCACGAGCAAGTAAAGGCACAAGTGCGTGAGTGAAAGCACACAAACATGCACACACATACACACACACACGTGCACAAGGTAAGATTAAAGAGAGGAACAATGGAAAGCTTCGATTGCAAAAGAGTTCTCTTACAAAAGCTCTATTCTCTCTCAAGCTAACCTCAAAAATGAGCTCTCTAGCTCTTTTTATAGTTTTTTTATTAGTTTTGGCCCTGTCCAGACCTAGTGTCCGGCCTAGTTAAAAATTAGGTTCCAGGGCTTATTTGAGGGCTCAAATGAAGTCTAGAAATTAGGAAAATTGGTAGGATGATACTTCTAGTACTCCTCAAGCTCGAGGACTCCTCGGCTTGAAGAAAATGGAGTTACAAAAATAGAAAATGGTATTTACAATGGTTTTTAGGGATGAAAATCACTATTTTTATAGGGATTTCTTCTGAAAATTTGACATACACTTCTTGGAGCTCCCTACTTGCTCCTTCTTCTTGTGTGTCCACCTCTTTGATGTGCTCCTGTGCTTTGTCCTTGACCTTCAGCTTCAACACTGCTCCAAGTTGGTTGTCCCTCAAGGTTGGATGACGCCTACTCACCAATTTGTGGTTACCCTAGTGCTCACATGGCACACTTGACAGTCACCTTATAATCACCTCCAATTGGATGACCATCCTAGCTTCATGATCATATATGTGGCCATCCGTTCATGCTCAACATGTGGTCACCCAAGGCACGGTTTACCCAATTCATGGTGGCCCTGTGCTCATACATTTAAGGCTCCAAAGTGTTGTTCGCCCAATGCTCATACACCTACATAGAGAAATGGTCACCCTCATTGTTGTGAAGCTAGTACCCCCCATGTTGCTAAGTTTTGGTTGCCCTCTTCAAGAGTCTCCAAAGGCATATTGAAGAGTATCCAAGTTAGGCAATTGTCATGGAGTAAGTCCAAAGGTGCTTATCCTACCATAGATGGTGGTGGAACTCCATCTACTAGTAGCCGCCTCCTTATAGGCCATTCCATGGTGTGCACCCATGTCATGGGGTAATTTTTACCTCCTCCAAGAACCACCTCTGCTCATGCAAACCCACTCATATGGTCTTCTTGTATCTACATAAGCAACTACTTGGCACTCATTTGCTACTCTTGAGACTATTGGGACTACTTTTTGGAGTACTCTTGCTTTGGTCATGGGTGTAAGAAGAGCTCTTGTGCTCTATCATGGGACTCTATCCCATGTATCTTGTTGTACTCTTGTGGTTTTGCCATTCATTCTAATGTGTTGAACTAGCCTTGCTATGTAATTTTGGAGCCTTGGGATAGACTTTGGGCAAGTCTTACAAAGTATCATGGAGTTCTTGTTGAAGCAATAATTTTGCCTCAATGTGTGAAGATAGTCATACTATTAGTGGAGTAAGAAATTTACTAGCTAGTTGATGGGGGATGATTCTAGCACCCCAATGCAACAATGGAAGATGGATGCCCTCCACTAGGTCCATAAGTAGTGATATATGCTCACTGTTCTGAACGTTTCTATGCACTAATATAGATAGTTAAAATGACATTTTGCAAATTTTAGAAGACCATAAGAGCTACCCAACAAGCTTTAAATCATCCCAATGGATATTCCAACTGGGAGAACCACCCTCTGCAAACTAAGCTACCAGTTTGCAACACTCTCTGCTTATCTGCAGAGATATACCTTCACAAAGTTGGCAATTTCTCATAATTCACTCAGTCAAATAACTTGAAACTTTGGCAAAGTTTAGGTCACTATATGAGAGACCAAATGAAGGTTTAAATTAATGAAAATGAGGATAGATAGAGAACAAACAATGCTCTACAATATAGTATAATCAGATTTGGAAAAGCCTAATTACACCTCTAGATAGAGAGGAGCAAAATCATGAGAAAATGAGGTAAGCAAGCAAGGGGGCTGCTTGCTAGAGTTTGTGACTTCACTAAACTAAGTGGGAATCTTTTGGAAGGCATAGAACGCAAGAAAAAAAGGTGGGATGATGCTTATATAAAGTTTTACTTTTCCTACAATCTAGCTAATCATCCACCAATCAGTGTAGGTGCACTTTTTGGTGACTGATTTGATGAGATTTGAATTTGATTGAGTTTGGTGTAGCTTCTAACTTTATTCCACGACTTTGGATCCTTCTTTTTTATTGATCCACTTGCAAAACTAATGGTTGAGCCCTTTTGCATGATTGAGACTTGATTTTCAACACTCACCCTCAAGTCTAAATGCCTAGGTCCTTCATTCCAATACATGCCCTGAAGTGTTGTAGCTTTACTCCATCCAATGCTTTGGTAAACATATGTTGGCACTGAAGTTCAAGTAGAAGGTGTGATAACACATCAAAGAAGTGGACACACAAGTAGCAGGAGCATGTAGGGAGCTCCAAGAAGCACATGTCAAATTTTAAGAAGAAATCCCTATAAAAATAGTGATTATCATCACTAAAAACCATGTAAATACCATTTCACATTTTTGCAATTCAAATTTGTTCAAGCCGAGGAGTCCTCAAGCTTGAGGAGTATTAGAACTACTTAGGTACTAATTTTCATAATTTTTAGACTTTTTTTGAGCCCCCAAATAAGCCCTGGAACCTAATTTTTAACTAGGCCAGACATGAGGTATGAACAAGGCCAAAACCACTCAAAAAACTATAAAAAGAGCTAGAGAGATCATTTTTGGGGGGTTAGCTTGTTGTAGATTTGAGCTTTGTAAGAGCGTTCTTTTGTAATTGAAGTTCTTCATTGTTCCTCTCTTTGCTCTTACCTTGTGCACATGTGTGTGTGTATGTGTGTGCATGTTTTTGTGCTTTCACTCATGCACTTGTGCCATCACTTGCTCACGATCTTCATACTAGTCCTCACGTCTCCATGGATTGACATTTATGAGGTGTATCTCCTCACTTTGGTACTTGCCATTGTGCTAGAGTGACACCAAATTTGGCGCCATTGCCGGGGAGAGAGCTTTGAGGACGAGCATGTGAGGGTAAGACATAGAGTAGTGACATAGAGTAGCGACATAGAGTATCGTGATCATGTTTAAGTGGTATCGTATCACGGTTGGAGTGGTACCATATCGTGAGCCCACTGTTATCGTATCATGATCACCTAAAAGGTATCATATCATGAGAAGTGAGGTATCATCCAACTAGAGGTATCGTATCGTAAGGGGACTTGTATCGTATCGTGCCTTAGATCTCCTGGTATCATATCATCTTGTTAGCAGTATCATATCACCACATAGGTCGGTATCATATCGTGAACCAAGAGGTGTCGTATCATGACCACTTCCAGTATCGTATCGTTTGATAGCAGTATCGTATCCTGGAAAGTTGGTATTGCCTTGGCAGTGTCGTATCGCCTGAGGTGGTATTGTCTGTAGTGGTATTGTGTACCATGGAAAACAGAGGTATCGTATCGTGAAAATCTGGTATCGTGTATCGTGGTGGTATCAAGTATTGTATCATGGAATTTGAAGTATTGCCAACCACAAGTATTGTATCATCAGACCTAGTATCGTGTATTGTCTGTTCTGAAGTATTCCTAGAGAAGTTTTGTTTCCCTGTTTTAACCCCCAGAACTCTGAATTGACATAACTTGCTCATACAAAATCCATTTGTTGTGATTTTGGGTTCGTTGAAAATCTTGTTTGGATATAGTATTTTGAAGTTGACCCTCATGTGGGACTAGGAAACCAAGGGGACTCCAAAGGCCAACTAAATCTACTCAACTAAATTCTATGAATGTTAATGAAGAACATTGGCCACCTCATTGCGATGAGGAGGGTTATGATATTTCAGTGTTCATGTGTCAGCCTTTGCTAGAAGAATGTGACCCTAGTGATGTCATAGAAGAGGAAAAGAATGACGATGATCTAGAGTCCATTGTGATGGATGGTTGCTTTAATTCAGAGGAGCACTATCTAGAAGACATAGGAGTATTTACCCAAAAAGAAGAAGAATCTCTCACAAACATCAAAATTGTAAATTCAAAGGATGAAAGTGAGGGTAGTCAAAAGAAAAAGAAAAGAAAAGCAGTGAAACAAAAAGAGGAGGAATCATTGTTTGAAGTACTAGAAAAATTCAAGAAATATGAAGTTGAAGACCCAAATTTTTTTGGTACGAATGCCTAAGAGATAGGCCATCATAGGAGAAGCATATGAAAATAAAGATAAGACCAAGAAAATTTTTGTAACTATTGAAGAGAACGAAGAGCGATATACATGCATAGGAGAAGACCTTAGTGCAAAAGAAGCAGAGCTAGTAGCTTTATTAAGGGAATATAGGGATGTGTTTGCATGTCACTATAGAGACTTGAAGGGAGTAGATCCGAAAATATGCTCTCATACTATCCCCATGATAGTTGATGCCAAGCCCACCAAACAAAAGGCCTACACATATAATGAAACTTATGAAGCCAAAATAAAAGAAGAAATTGATAGGCTGATTGAAGCTTGATTTATCTATGAGATTGAGCACATTGAATGGGTGTTCCCCATTGTAATGGTGCCCAAGAAGAATGAAAAGTTGCAAGTATGCATTAACCTTAAAAAAGTAAATGCCGCTACAATAATAGATAGCTATCCGCTTCCAATCACAAAACATTTATTGGAGCGTGTTGTAGGCAAGGAAGTTTATAGCTTTCTTGATGGATTTTCAAGTTACAACCAATTAGCCATTGCCTTAGAAGATCAACACAAAACAAATTTTGCATGCGAAAGATCTTAGAAGTATATGTGGATGATTTATGTGCTCATTCCCAAGAAGGAAGACTCCACATCCCTGAGCTCAGGCAGATCTTCAACAAGTGTAGAGAATATTGAGTTTTTCTGAACCCAAAAAAGTGTGTGTTCATGGTACGTCAAGGTAAGATCTTTGGTCATATTGTTTCTAAGAATGGAATATCAACCGATGAGGACAAAGTCAGATCCATAGTCGAGTTGCCAAGGCCAAGGAATGTTAAAGAGGTACAAGCCTTTATGGGTCATTGTGGATATTATTGCAGGTTTATCCACATGTATGCAATCATAGCTAAACCTCATTATGCCTTGTTGAAAAATTTTGAGTGGAATGAGGAATGTGAAAATTCCTTCAATGAACTGAAGAGATACCTGTGCAGAGCACCAATACTGACCACTCCTGATTGGAATAAACCTGTCCATGTCCATGTAGATGCATCCAATCATGCAATAGGCTGTGTGCTAGCACAACCAATAGGTGAAGGAAATTTAGATTTGCCTATAGCTTATGCTAGTAGACAACTGAACATAGCTGAGAAAAACTATACCAAAATCGAGCGAGAAGGTTTAGGCATGGTATATACTGTGAAGAATTTAGAAACTATCTATTGGCCAACAAGTTTAAGTTTTTCACTGATCATCAAGATTTATTATATTTGCTCAATAAGCCTTGCAATACAGGATGCCAAATAAGATGGTTCCTCTTACTAATGGAATATGACTTTGAAGTGGTTGTTAGGAAAGATAGAACCCACCTCATGGCATATCATCTTTCTCACGTCACTTCAGGAGAATCACCACAAGGAGTGTCTGATGAACTACCCGATGCTTATTTGTTCAATTTAGAAGTTGTTCCTAAATGGGCAAATAAGTTGGTACCAGTCCTAACCTTCAGACTCGCAAATAAGAGCAAAGATGAAATTGTAAGATCACATAACTATCAAATATTGGCAGGAAGCATGTACAAACAAGATATGGAGGGTGTGCTAGCTTGTTGTGTCAAGGACGATGAACATAGAAGTTGGTTGCAACAAGCCCATGAAGGATTGCTAGGAAGTCACTATTCTAAACAACGAACATTACAAAATCTAAAACGTTTAGGAGTGTATTGGCCTAGTATGGACATGCTACTAGGAGAAATACATGAGTGGATTAAGAATTGTCCAGGGTGCCAGAAGAGACCCCCAGTGGAGCATGCTACCCTTTATCATGTATCCTTAATTCCAAATTGGGGAGCTCCATTGGTAGAATTTATGAGATCAGGAACACTACCCAGCGAGGCTAGTCTAGCAAGAAAACAAAGCATGGACCAAGAATCTCAAGACTATACCTTAATTGGAGACAACCTTTATCTAAGAGGCAAAGATGGTTACCTAAGATGGTGCATTCATGAATCAAACAATTTGAACGTCTTAGAAACTGCACATAGTGGTGTTGCAAGTGGACACTTTGGTCCTGACCGAGTAATTAAGACCGTTCTATTCTCAGGACTTTGGTGGCCCGCTCTTCATATGGATGCACATACCTATGTGATGAAATGTGATACCTGCAAACGTGCACAATATCCGATCCGAAAGATGAAATGCCTTTGAGGCCAATGATGGGAGAATGTGCATTCTCAAAGTGGGGAATAGACTTTGTAGGTCCTATTAATCCCCAGCTAGAAACTCCCATGTTGAATACATCATTATAGCCACAGATTACCTTACAAAGTGGGTAGAAGTAAAATCCATGACAAAGAATGATGCTTAAAGGATGGCGAAGTTCTTATTTGAGAATGTCTTCACCAGATATGGGTTACCAATAGAGTTAGTGACACAGACACGCACTTCTTGAACAAAGTCATTGAAAATCTTCTCCAAGAATTCTTGGCGATACATAAGAAGTCTGCTCCCAACCTTTATAAGTTCCTTATGATGATGTGGATCGTTACATTTTTTATGATGATTTACATGATGCACTTGTTGATTAGAGGGCTAATATAGAGAAGGAAAAAACTGTGCCAAAATGGTTGGTGCAAACTTTGAGAGCCAAAGAATTAGGTGCACCTCTCTCATATCATACTCGTTCAAGTTCTCATAGTGCTTCTTTTGCATCAGATTGCTATGCAATGGCTACCTCTAGTCTCTATGATGAGAATGAGCTTGTTTCTTTTGATGAAGCATAAAATTTAGGAAATTGGATGGTTACTATGCAATGAGAATATGATGCTATTATGAAAAATTGTACGTAGTCTTTATGTGATTTGCCTCCAAGTAAAAAGGCCATTAGCACTAAATGGGTATACAAATTGAAACATAAGCCTAATGGAAAATTTGATAGATATAAGACTAGGCTTGTTGCAAAAGGTTATGCTCAAGGGAGAGGCATTGATTTTGATGAGACCTTTGCTCCCACATGCCAAATGACCATCATTTGTAGCATCTATGCACTTATAGCTCATCATGGTTGGAATGTAGACAAGTTGGACATTAAAATTGCATTTCTCAATGGTGACTTACATGAAGTGTATGTATTTCAGCCCCATTGTTTTGTACATAAAGGGCATGAGAACAAAGTGTGCAAGTTGAAACGGGCATTATTTGGTTTGAAGCAAGCACCAGATGCTTGGTATGAAAAGATACATGTCTACTTGATTGCAAATGGTTTTGAACAGTCCAACTAAGAGCACCTTATATGTTAAGCATGCAGATGATGTAGAAAATCATTGTTGTGTATGTTGATGACATGCTGCTCACTAGTCCTAATGAGAATCATATTGTTGAATTTAAGAATGATTTGCATGGATCTTCTGAGATGTTAGATTTGGGGTGTTTGCATCATTATTTGGGCATTTAGTTTATGCAAGTTGAGGGGCGAATAGGTTTGTGTCAAATAAAACATATTAACACATTATTGTCATGTTTTGGCCTTGAAGATTGCAAATTTATTGCCATTCCTATGGAAAGAAGTTAATGAATGAGTCTTCATAATGTTGAAGATGCATTTGATGTTGTTCTTTATCAGCAAGTTGTTCGATGCTTGATTTACTTGTGCATACTTGCATCTAATATTCAATTTGTTGTCTCTTAGATGACCAGGTTTATGCATTGCCCAGGTGTCAAGCATTGGTAGACGGTTAACAACATCTTTCTATATTTGAGTGGTACCTGGCTATTTGGATTGTTTTATCCCAAGGGGGATCATTACCACCATATTTACATGATTTTTTGACTCTGAGTAAGTTGTTTGCTATGATACTCATGTGTCCACTAGTGGTTTTTACCTCATGCTTGGTAGCTCATGCTAATCTTGGTTGAGCAAGAAGTAGCTTCCTATGGCCACTTCTAGTTGTGAGGTTGAGTATAGGGCAGCTTTCACAATGACTGTTGAGTGTGTGGCTTAGATTCCTTTTGGATTATTTGGGTGTTGGTTAGCCTTTTATCACCACCATCTTCACTGATAATCAGAGTGCATTGGCATTGCGAGGAACCCTGTGTTCCATGCTCCGGCAAAGCACATTGAGGTGCACTATTATTATGTCAGGGACAGGTTCTCTGTTGGAAAGATCAATTTGGCATATATGTCCACACAAGATAACATTGTAGATCTTTTCACAAAGGCTCTGTCTAGGGAGAAGTTTGAATCTTTCTGCAAAGCTTTGGACTTACTTCCTATTGTGGATTCATCTCTTCCCACATAGCTTTGCACTTCCTTATACATGAGTGCCAGCCTTGTTCGTTGCATCACTCCTAGGGGGATTTGTTGATATATTTTGGTAGTGATGTATGTGAACACACTTAGGACCCTTGGGACACTTTTTCCCCCTTAAGGAGGTTTTTTTTTTCCTAGCTTGTATATATCCATGTAAGCCTAATAGGATTACTTATCTTTGTACATTCATTTTGGTAATTCATTCAAATTGTGTTGTGCTCCAAGCTTCTTCTTCCTCTTTGTGGTTTTTGTGCTTCCATAGACCTCAAACACCAATAAAATTGAGCAATGATGATTGTCCCAAATCAGATGAGGAAAAGGAATTCATGACCAAAGTTCCTTATCAATCTATTGTTGGTAGTCTCATGTATGCTATGGTATCTACGAAATCAGACATTGCATTTGCAGTGGGAATTGTGAGCATATAAATATCTAATCCTAGTAAGAAGCATTGGGAAGTGGTCAAGATAATTTTGAGATACCTAAGTGGTACTAAGGACAAGTGTATATGCTTGGTTAGAGTAAAGGCATCCATTATTAGTTACACAAATTCTGATTACGTTGGTTGTGTAGACAATCGGAAGTCTACATCAAGGTATATTTTTCACTTTGATATAGGTCCTATCCCTTGGAGACCTCATCTTCAAGAATGTACAGCTATTTCCACTACAAAAATAGAGTATGTTACAACCAGTGAGGCATGTAAGAAAGAATTGTGGCTTTCTCATCTTGCTTGTGATATGGATCTACTTTAGCATGTACCTCGTTTGCTCAGTGATAGTTAGAGTGCCATTGTTTTGACTAAGAATACAATCTATCATGCAAAGACCAAGCACATTGAGGTGAGATATCACTTCATCAGAGATTGATTAACCAGTAAGTGCATTATTCTTGAAAGCATTCATGCTCAAGATAATGTTGCAGATATGATGGCCACCAAGGCATAGACCTTGGCATACCTTGTCATCCAAGTCACCAAAGTCACTATTGTCTATTTATGAGGGAGGACCTCAATGATCAAGGAAGATAGAGGTTCTTGGCACTTCCCAGCTGGTCACCCATCCCAATTTATGTTGAAAATCAAGTCTCAATCATGAAAAAGGGCTCAATCATGAGTTTTGCAAGTGGACCAATAAAAAAGGAGGACCCAAAGTCATGGAATAAAGTTATAGACTCCACCAAACTCAATCAATTTCAAATCTCATCAAATCAGCCACCAAAAAGGTCACACTGATTGGTGGGTGGGTAGCTAGATTGTGGGAAAAGTAAAACTCTATATAAGCATCATACTGCCTTTGTTTCTTGAGTTTTATGCATTCCACGAGTTTCCCCATTAGTTTAGTGAAGTCATAAACTCCAAAAAGCAGCCCCCTTGCTTGCTTACCTCATTTTCTCATGATTTTTCTCCTTTCTATCTAGAGGCATAGTTATGCTTTTCCAAATCTGATTGTACCAGATTGCAGAGCATTGTTTGCTCTCTCAATGTACTCATTTTCATTGATTTCAAGCTTCGTTTGTTCTATCATATAGTTCCCTAAAGTTTTCCAAAGTTTCAAGTTATTTGATTGAGTGAGTTGTGAGAAATTGCCAACTTTGTGAAGGTATATCTCTACACATAGGCAGAGAGTCTTGCAAACAAGCAGCCTGTTTTGCAGAGGATGGTTCTCCAAGCTGGAATATTCATTTTGAATGATTTAAAGCTTGTTGGTTATATCTTATAGTCTACTATAATTCTACAAAATTTTATTTTTAAGTCTCTGTACTCGTGTAGAGAAACATTCAGAGAAGTGAGCATATATCAATGCTTGCAAACCTAGTGGAGGGTAGCCATCTTCCGTTGTTGCATTGGGATGTTAGAATCATCCCCCATTAGTGGCATCAGAGCCATTTTGGAGGCTTGGAAACATCAGTGGGCATCTTATTAAGGACTTGAAGGGATCAAGACAACTCGTGGAAGCAAAAGGAGGAATTACCAAAGCAAGAAGACATAGAAAGGGGGCTACATCGATTGAGATCTCAACTAGTCGAAGGTTAGCAAGGGAGAAGCTATCAAAAGGTAATATCCAAACCTTCTAAATCACACAAACACATGAGGAGAAGCTAGAGGAGCATCTTAGGGCTCAGTATGACTAAGTGTAATGCACAAATAGAGAAGTTAGAGAAAGGCAATTATCAACCATGGAAATTTAGAGTTAGCAACTACCTTATGGGCAAAGGATTGTGGGGATTAGTGAGCCGCACAAAGCCAATGCCTCATGTACATGATCCACCACTTCAAGGGCAGGTCAAGGCACTAAATGAATGGACAGAAAGGGATATGAGAGTCATATTCATTCTATCCCAACACATAAGCAATAGCATGATAGGGCATATACAAGACTTGGACACATCCAAGAAGGTTTGGGAGACCTATGGAGAGATTGTACTCTTCATCAACAAAGGCAAGGAAGATTCAGCTCAAGAATGAGCTAAATAATCTTAGGAAAGCACCAAGTACTAACATAAATGAGTACATTTTGAAGGTTAAGGAGCTTGCAGGTGCCCTAGGCTCAATTGGGAGCCCAATCGAAGATGATGATCTTGTCGCACACTGTCTCAATGGCTTGAAAGAGGATGGAAGGTGGAAATCATGCACCACATCAATTTATGTGAGGGATTCCCTACCAAAATTTGATCAATTAATCACATTGATGGTGACCGAGGAGATGAAACAAGGAGGTTCACAATCAAAGGGCAGCCAAGCCCAAGTTTTCTATGCAGGTAGAGGCAAAGGAAAAAGAGGTGGACAAAACTCCCAAGGTGGAGGGAGAGGAAGGTCAAGCTCAAGCTCAAGCAACCAAGAAGGCTCAAACCAAAGCTACGGATCAAGAGGAAGAGGAAGGAGTAGAGGAAGAGGAGGAAGGTCACATGGAAAAGAAGCATCCAATGGAGAATGCTACAATTGTGGAAAATCAGACCATTATGCAAGAGATTGTTGGTCCAAAGGAGGATGCAATCAAAGATACAAAAGGAACCAAGGTAATTATGCTAGCACTTCAGCAATTTCAGAAAATGAGAACTTGCTTATGATGTATGGGTCAAGTAAAAGAGTGAATTCAAATTTTACATGGTACATTGATAATGGTTGTAGCAACCATATGAGTTGCAATAAAGATGTTTTCTTTAATTCACACTCACCCATCACTCAAGGACATCTAGAGACAGGGGATGACACTGAGCATAAGATTACACATGTGGGAGATGTTGCATTGAATGGATCTCAAAGCTCCAAGGTGTTGAAGGATGTGTTGCATGTGCCAACCATCACAAAGAACTTGGTTTTCGGTAGGTCAAATGGTTGAAAGAGGTTATGATGTGAGGTTCAATGATCAAAGATGTTTTGTTGAAGACCCGATGCAGGACTACAAGCTCATAGCAAAAGGCAAGAAGCAAGGAAGACTCTTCACCATGGAGGTAAAGCCATCAACCCCTCACATTGTCTACTTGTCAATTGGAAATAAATAGATTGTAGAAATCAACTTGTGGCATAAAAGAATTGGGCACACAAACTTACAAAGGATGAAGGACATGTAAAGGAAGGGCTTGGTGAGTGGTCTACTTGATGGCACATCTCAGAATATGCAACCTTTGTGCCATGCTTGTCAATTAGGGAAGCAAAACAGATTGCCATTCAAGAAGGGAGCACATGTAAGCAATGATTGAATCTCATACACACAAATGTATGGGACCTACAAGGGAGACATCCATTGGAGGTAATAGCTATTTTGTCACATTTATAGATGATCATTCAAGGTTTGTTTGGATGTATTGCATGAAGTCAAAGTCAGAAGTGTTTTATCGCTTCAAGAGGTTCAAAAGGTGGAGAAGGAAACAGGGAAGTATATAAAGACTCTAAGGTTGGATGGAGGGGGAGAGTATTTTTCAAATGAATTTTCAGATTTTCTACATGAACATGGCATCAAAAGGCAATCCACTTGCAAGTATACACCTCAAAAAAATGGGGTGGTAGAGAGGAAGAATATATGCATAACAGAAGTAGCTAGAGCTTTGTTAAATGAAATGAATGTTCCTAACTCTTATTGAGCTGATGCAACAAATACAGCCATATACATTACGAATAGGTGTCCAACCTCACGAGTAAATGGACTTACACCTTATGAAGCTTGGTGTGGTAAGAAACCCAACCTTTCACATCTCAAAGTATTTTCTTGTGTGTGTTATGTTCACATACCTCAAGAATTGAGACACAAGTTAGATCTGAAGGATAGGTGTATATTTATTGGATATTCTTCACAGCGAAAGAGTTTTAGATGCTATAACCCTTGCACCAAAGAGCTTAGGGTATCTAGGGATGTCATATTTGATGAGTTGATGCCTTAGCATGGTAGCAAAGATGTGTTACAGGTTGATGATGCATATGAAGCCAAGAAGAAGTTCAAAGAGCAACAACAAAGCATGGAGATAACTGGTCCAACCAATTCAAGCACACCATCAGAGGAGAGTACTACATCAGTTTGGCATGGAAGGACAAGGAATGAAGCTCATTCAAGTGAAGGAAGTAGCAAAGGAAAGGAAAAGGCAAATGATGAAGACCATCGATGGGTAGACATGGAATCTACAAGTGATGAAGATATGGAAAATTTAGAAACTCTAGGATTTAAAGCATCTAAATCAAGGAGAAGGAGATTCATGCCACATAATGGTGAGGTAAGGTCGTCCAATAGGGTTAAATACCCTATTCAAAGGTTAACTTATGACTCATTCATTGCAAGACACTATGTCTAAATGCCTCAAGTTATAGCTTGTGAAGAACCTAACTTTTTTGAAGAAGCAAATAAGCATAGGGAATGGATTGAAGCCATGGAGGAGGAAGTCAAGGCACTTAAAGAAAATGATACTTGGTCATTGGTGCCAAGAACAAAGGACAGGAAAGTCATTGGCAACAAATGGGTGTACAAGGTAAAGAGGCATGTAGATGGGAGCATCTCTAGGTATAAAGCAAGGCTGGTTGCCAAAGGTTTTGCTCAAAACTATGGCATAGAATTTGAGGAAACATTCAGTCCAGTAGCTAAGATGTCCACCATCAGAAGTTTGATTGCAATTTCAGCCTCAAAAGGATGGAAGATGTACCAATTGCATGTGAAGAATGATTTCCTAAATGCAGAGCTTGAAGAGGTAGTCTTCATGGAGCAGCCCCAAGGCTTTGAAGATGAGAGGTTTCCACATCATGTATGTAGGCTAAAGAAGGCTCTTTATGGACTCAAGCAAGCCCCAAGAGCTTGGAACCAAAGCTTGTGGACTACTTGGTAAAATTTGGATACAATCAGAGTCATGCAAACCCATCACTCTTTGTGAAGAAGGAAGGTAGCAAAATTGTTTTCATTTGTATATATGTTGATGATTTGATCATTACAAGGGATGATGAAGACAACATCAAGGACGTAAAGAGGAAGCTTGGATGTGAGTTTAAAATCTCAGATTTAGGGATTTTAAGGTACTTCCTTGGGATTGAAGTACTATATAACGAGGAAGGTATATACTTGATGAAAAGGAAATACATTCTAGATCTTTTGAAGAAGTTTGGCTTGTGTGATTACAAGACCATTTCAAATCCATTAGAAGTAAATGTTAAACTAAGTGCTCATGAAGGTGAAGAAGTGAAGGATGTCACCATGTATAGGTCAATAATTGGTCTCTCTTGTATGCTACTATGACAAAACTAGATATTGCACATATAGTTGGAGTGTTATCTCAATTTTTTCAAGCACCAAGAGTACATAATCTTGTTGAAGCAAAAAGGGTTATTAGGTACCTCAAAGGATCAGTGAATGAATGTCTATATTATCCATTTGACGATGGATTAAATGTACAAGCTTATTGTGATGCTGATTGGGTAGGTTCCAAAGATGACAAGAGGAGCACTAGTGGATATGTTATCATGCTAGGGAAGAAGACCATCTCATGGATGTCAAAGAAACAACCAATAATGGCTCTCTCATTGATCGAAGCTGAGTATAGAGGCTTAGCACAATTCTCATGTGCGCTTATGGGGCTCAAGAAGTTGTTTGTTGATCTTGATTTGCAGGTTAAGCAAGTACCTATTTTTTGTGACAACATAAGTAGCATATGCTTGGCTCAAAATCTAGTGTTCCATGCAAGGCAGAAGCATATAGAAGTGCATTACCACTTTATTAGAGAGATGATCATGTCAAACGATGTCAAGGTGGAGCATGTCAATACAAAGGACCAATATGCAGATATATTTACCAAAGCATTTGATGGAGTAAAGCTACAACACTTCAAGGCATGCATTGGAATGAAGGAGCTAGGCATTGAGCCTTGAGGGGGAGTGTTAAAAATCAAGCCTCAATCATGAAAAAGGGTTCAGCCATGAGTTTTTCTAGTGAATCAATTAAAAAGGAGGACCCAAAGTCGTGGAACAAATTTAGAGGCTCCACCAAACTCAATCAAATTCAAATCTCATCAAATCAACCACCAAAAAGTGCACCTACACTAATAAGTGGGTGGTTAGCTAGATTGTAAGAAAATTAAAACTCTATATAAGCATCATCTCACCTTTGTTTCTTGAGTTGTATGCATTCCACGAGTTTCCCACTTAGTTTAGTGAGGTCATAAACTCTAGCAAGCAGCCCCCTTGCTTGCTTACCTCATTTTCTCATGATTTTGTTCCTCTCTATCTAGAGGCGTAGTTAAGCTTTTCCAAATCTAATTGTACCAAATTGTAGATCATTGTTTGCTCTCACATTGTATTCATTTTCATTGATTTCAAGCTTCATTTTGTCTCTCATATAATATGCCAAACTTTGCCAAAGTTTCAAGTTATTTGACTAAGTGAGTTGTGAGAAATCGCCAACTTTGTGAAGGTATATCTTTGCACATGAGCAGAGAGTGTTGCAAAGAGGTAGCCTATTTTGTAGAGGTTAGTTCTCCCAGCTTGAATATCCATTTTGGATTATTTAAAGCTTGTTGGGTAGCTCTTATAGTCTATTGTAAGTTTGAAAAATTGCATTTTAAGTCTCTGTACTAGTGCAGAGAAAAGTTCAGAATAGTGAGCATATATCATTGCTTGTGGACCTAGTTGAGGGAAGCCATCTTCCATTGTTGCATTGGGGTGTTAGAATCATCCCCCATTAGTTTGTTGCCCCAGAAGCCCACCTAACCGACAAGCTCTCTTGCCACTAAGGTACACTCTTGTGGTGTCTGAAGAAGAGGAAAGACTAAGGTTGGCATTACCTTGAACATGTTTTGGTCCCTCAAAGCTTCATTCTTTCCTTTCAAAGCCGGATTTGAAGCATTTTTTCGAGTGATTTTTGGAGCCATTTTGGAGTACTTTTGCACATAGTTCTCTTTACAAAGGTTCAAGAACATCAACAAGAGTGCTCTTTTTACTTCTCTGATAAGGAATATTCACATTTGGGGCTGTGTTTTTCAACCACACTAGTAAATACCACAGGTTTCTTGAAAGGTTTTAGTTGCGCTGGGAGCAACCACCGAAAGTTTATGCATATTTTTGAGCCAAAAGAATAGAGTTGATAGACACTTGCAAGTGTTGTTGGCTAGTGTTTGGGTTGTGAATCAACCTTTAAGTGCCACTTTACTGCATATATTGAGCACATACACACTATGTATGCTTGTATGGATATCGCTTATGTACGTCCATGTGGTCATTGATATAGTGGTTACATTTTTTTCATAAAGCCTTGAACATTGATAAAGAGGGTTGTGGTGAGGTATTCTTAATTGGGAGACACCCTGATGTCGGGGTCTCTTCGGTGATGTAGGTGGAAGACTTACCCAACGTCACCGTAGGAGATGTATGCTAGTTGTCCATAGGTTCTCGATAAGCCAAGTTTGATTCTTTCAATTAATTGATTATATGTAGTGGTGTTAGTGATTGCCTATGCAGGTTTACTTGTCACTACTTGCAGTTTTATGAACAGTTCACACTGGTCATATGGTCATTTGAAGAGGAGACTCTAGGAAAATTTTTCCAGATTTTTGTTTTGCCAACTATACAGTTGTCAATTTACTCCTTGATACACTTATTGGTGTGAGTACATATATTCTCACATAATCCTTTTGGTTGTCATTACTGCTCAGTAATCCATTTCTCTAGGGAAACTCTGTTAATTTCCCAAAATTTGAAACTTGGTCATTCTTTTTTGAGCCTTAGTGGTGTTTGGACTCTTCTGGCTCCATTATCATTCTAGTCAGTTCTCAACCATCATGGCATCAGAGGTCTCAGGCACATCTGGCAAATCAGGGTGACCAGTGTTCCCAGAAGGAGCTATAACTTGCAAGGAAAATACCATTTTGAGATCCAAAAATTTGATGGCACAAACTTTGCTCCATGGAAGAATCAGACTAAAGATGTGATAATTCAGAGGAGGCAATGGAAGCCAGTAAATGGAATCTCAAAGAAGCTTGCTGACATGGATGAAAATGATTGGGATGAGTTGGATGAAATGGCTAGGTCGACCATTCGATTGCACCTCGAAGATAATGTTTACTTTACAGTATTGGACTCTGAAAGTGTAGAAGATATTTGGAAGAAGTTATGCAATACATATGAAAAAGAAATAACATCAAATAAAGTGTATTCGATGAGAAAGTTATATGACCTTCACATGAAAGACACAAATAGTGTTGTTGCTCATCTGAATGAGTTTGATGTTATATTCGCTCAACTACAGGCTCAGAAAATGGACATGGATAATGAAATGAAATCTTGTTGTTATGCACCTTGCCATCATCATGGGATACATTTTGCACTACTATTAGCAATCGTGCACATGATGGAAAATTGGTCTATGATGACATATGTGGAGCACTCTCAAGTGAGGAGATTCGTAGAAAATCTATGGTTAGCACTCAGAGTGGAGATGCATATAAGTTCGTGATTCTTATCAAGGAAAGAATCAACAATGTGGCAGAAGCAAGAACAAGGAAAAGAATGGTCAATGAAATAAGAATAGAAGTAAATCAAGGAAGAGGGATATCAAATGCCATTATTTTCATAAGAAGGGACACATGAATAAATATTGCTATGCATTAAAGAATGCTAAAGGTAAAGGGAAAAATGTTGATGGGCATATTAAACAGCTATCTCCACCATCTACTTCGACTATGAAGATTAAAGAAATCAATGCTATTTGTGATGATGTTGATGTTTTGACACTTGATAGTACTATGCCTACTGAGGCTCTTATGGTTGATTCTCTTTCCAAGATGTGGCTACTAGATTCTCATGCTTCTTTCCATGTGACACCACATAGAGGATGGTTCTCTACTTATGCAGCAAATTCTCTTGGTATTGTGAGACTTGGTGACTCTTACCAGTGTGACCTTGTCGAGATTGGAGATGAAGTTGTGCAGTTCATTGATGGTTCAAATTTTACTATGCATAATGTACGCCATGTACCTCAAAAATCATGCAGTTTGATATCAATTGGTCAACTTGATGACCTTGGTTACAAGGTGGTCTTCTATGCTCAGTCCTTTTGCATATCAAAGGGCAATATGGTTAATGCAAAAGGAAGCAAATTTGGTTCACTTTATCCTTTATTCGTATCACAAAAAGAACACTTGTTAGTTTTTATTGAACAACCTATGGCTTGTATTTGGCATGGCCATTTGGGCCATATATCACGTAGTGGAATGGAAAACCTTTCTCATTATGGCTACTTACATGTGTTATCTTTCTCTGATTTTTCATTTTGTGAGCATTGTCAGTATGGAAAGCAAACTAGGAATGCACAAGATGCACATGGACTCTTTGATTCAGCCTTTAGATCTCGTTCATATAGATGTGTGTGGTCCTATGCCCACAAGGTCATTGGATGGTTCTCTTTATTATGTCACTTTCATAGATGATGCTACTTGATTTTGAGATTGTAGGGCATCCTAATTTTGGGTGTTAAGATCTAGTGGCATATGGCACCATCTGGCATAGAGGCTTAGGTTTTTTATTTGGAATTAGGATCAGTAGGAGCTTTTAAGAATTTTAAGGGCCTTTATAAACATAGGCCTTTTGTAATTTGGTTTTAAAAGTGGTTTTGCACACACATAATTGTCATAGATGATAGAGTTCATCATGTTCCATTTCTTATACAATACGAGCTTTACCATTATTATCCATGGTGTGGTTGTTATTGCCTCCTCTTTGATCTTCATGTTTGCTTTTGAAATTTTGTTGAAGAATGATTCATCTTCTTGCAATATTTGCATGGTTTAAAGATTTTGTTCCTTTGCTTTGAGTATGTTGCATATGCTCCATTTGTTCATATGCTTGTGATCTATTTTTCTTCTTCTTGAAGTGATTTGATGGCATCCTCCAAACTAGGGATTGAAACTTTCTCCTTGAAGATGGTCTTGATGTTGGAGTATTGCTCTAGAAGTGCTTTACTGAAGATAACCACTTTGTCTACATCATCTATTTTTACATCACAATGTGCTAATTGTATACAAAGACTTTTAGCCTATTAGCTAAGGATGCAATACTTTCTCCATTTTCATGCATTAGACTATACAATTGGATCTTCAATGAAATTTTGGAATCTTTAGCCTTAGAGCCAAATAAAAGTTCAAATGTGCACCAAACTTCATAAAAGAATTGGGCTTCATCTATGTGATGGATGTATTCATCATTCAATGAGGTGAGAATAATGCCTAAGGCTTGTTCATCTTTAATTGCATAGTTATTTGAGCCCTAGTTGTAAGAGTTTCATTGACAGACAAGGGCTTTATAATGTTCCATAAGCTTTTCTTCATTAATACCCTCAAAGTTTCATTTTCTAGTTAAGTAATCCTACCCCTTTGAACTTATCAACTCCTTTATTTTCACACATTGTTTTTAGGAGAGGTCTTACCAAGAGTGACTCATGAGTATGGCAGTGTCTATCACAGATTTATTGTTATGGGAAGGTCTTACCATTCATGTGTGATGGTGGCGTCTAATCTCGTAAAAATAAGCAATATCTGCATGACATGTTCATACCTACAAATTAGGAAAGATTACAAAGCATTAAAAACTTTTGGATACATATTATTTCTGTTTATATGAGAAATCTCTCCCTTAATGTGTGTTGCAAACTAGAGGTTTTTTAAGTTTATTAAATCACATTCATTTGCATTCCTAAGCTTCAAAAGAGAGATTTCAAAGTTGATTTACACTAGAGATTTTACGTACACTTCTTTGTGACCAACCAACCACAGTGATGACTATTTGATAAGCGCTTTCTATAGTGTGACAACAAACTAGTGTGATGCCTCGGCCGAACCTCCATTTAAAAAAACAAAACAAACAAACAAACAAACTAGTGTGACAACAAAGGTACAGGGCGCTTGAGATGCACTATACTCTTCTTGTCCAAAATTTTCCATAATATTGACAACAAAGGTACAGGGCGCTTGAGATGAACTATACTCTTCTTGTCCAAAATTTTCCATAATATTCTCATAGGAGTTCACCTTGTTGCAGAGATTTCGAGATTGTCGATACTTCAAAAACGAGACGGTTCGTGGTTGTCTAAAATTGTGACGAGCAACTAGATTTGTGTGTTCTTTCTTCAATGGCAGGCAGATAGAACTAGCAGAAACTAGAGCGTTGTGTTTGTTTGATGTTGAACTCGATAGTGGAGCACCTATCTTTCCCTCCAAGGAGCTCCAAGGAGCTCCAAGGAGCATGGAAAACTCGCAGCTTTTATATATACTTTGTAATAGTGCAACGCTGTTGCTTAGTTGCAGAATAACTAACAGAAACAGAATAACGTTGTTGCTGAAGAACTATTTTGTGAACGTGCTGTGTGTAGGAGTAATGGCGTAGCACACAGAAACACAGAAACAGTAATGGCGTAGCACACAGAAAGCACACCATGTAGTTGACAGGCTCTTGATCACGAAGAGCTCCAAATGGTGAAACTTAGGCACACGGACATAAATCTACAGCATAAGATGCATAGCTCCTCTGACAAAGTCGTAGCTCTGATACCATGCGAAGGCGATGAAGCCCGAGAGAGCTATGGCACACTGAACAAAGGGAGAGGCGAAGAGATACATGCACTCGTATGCTCTCAGAGGATAAGATAATGTAGATAGAGAGTGTGTTCTCTTTTGTACATGCGCACGAGTCAATAAGTGGAATTGTGCCTTGTTCATTTCATTAGAAAGGGTTTACATTATTAAAAAAGGAATACCTTTTGGCCATAAAAAATGGGGATAAGGAGAAGATAAGATCTTCTCTTTGTAAGATGAGATTCACACGTAAGGCTATTATTAGTTCATCTACAACACAAAGTGGCATGTGTTGTAACGTGTGAAGTAGCATGATTGAGGAGCATGCTATGGCATACATGAATACAAGGACAAGAGCTTGCAAAGATAAAGTGTGACAACCAAATTTGCATGGCCATTGCCAAAAATCTTGTTTTCCATGCATGTACCAAGCACATAGAGATTTGATAACACTATATGTATGATTTGATTGTGGATGGGATCCTGGAGATAAGGTATTGTCGAACGGAAGAAAATGGACCAAACATCTTTACCAAGGCACTTGGGAGAGAGCAACTTCATCGACACTTGCCAAAGCTTCGTATTGACCAAGGATGTAGTTCATTGTAGGGTGGAGATTGATTGGGGTGTTAAGCTAGGTTGCATTTATTCAATCGAATAATGGGAAAATACCAAATATGTTCGTTTTATTCATGGATTTCTAAATAAACATGCAAAAAAATCGGACACGGACACGCTTTTGATCAAAAATGTATTTCTAAGAAAAAATATATATTTTCTTTCATTCGATCAAAAAGTTTATTCTGCATATGCATCTTCACAAGTTCATAGAGCTCTAGTACTACCATAGCATTCATAGAGCCTACATCGATTCTTACTCTCACAGTAGTATAGGATTGAGCAATAGATCTATTGAGATTGTTTGAACTTCCATCTCGATTCCTACTCTCTCAATAGTTAGGCAGTGTATAAGGACTATTCTGATTGTCTGATTCTTTGACTCTTACTCTCACAATAGTCACTTAGATTTCTATGAGCATAATTACAGTGTAGGTCACAAAGTGTATAGAAAATATTGTGATTGTTTGATTCTTTGACTCTTACTATTACAATAGTTATATACACTCATGTGACAAGCATCATACATTGTATTGTGAGTGTATAGGAACTATTATATATGAATGTCTGATTCTTTGACTCTTACATTCTTAATATTTACATA
Organism: Ceratopteris richardii; assembly: GCA_020310875.1. NCBI lineage: Eukaryota > Viridiplantae > Streptophyta > Polypodiopsida > Polypodiales > Pteridaceae > Ceratopteris > Ceratopteris richardii. Next base: position 175,717,207 of record CM035413.1, read on the forward strand.
GATTCACTTAAAGATGATAATTGTACTTTCTATTTAATTATAGATCTACTTATCTAACTATCTATCCATATTTCTATCATTTCTCTACATATACTATTGATCTATCTATCCATACACTTACTGATGTATCTATTTATATGTGTACTTAAAATGTATTTAAGTATCTATCATTTTATTTATGAGACTTACTTTTTATTATTGATTTTATGAATTAGATTAGTGTTTAAGGTTTTATTATCAATCGTAATTCAACTTTATCTGATAGTCTATCTGATAGATGGTATGTTTTAAAAAAAAAGCACAACCAAAAGTTTTTGGAAGATTTTGTCTGCTCATACATGTATGGAATGAGGGAAGACTGGTGATATATTTAGGTAGTGATGTGTGTGAACACACTAGGACCGCCGGGGCACTTTTTTCCCTCTTTAGGAAGTTCTTTTCCCCCGGCTTGTATATACGCCTATTGCCCTAATGGGCTACTTATCTTTGTACATTCTCTAGTAATACATTCAGTATTGTGTGTTGTGCTCCAAGCTTCTTCTTCTTCCTTGTGTTGTTCGCGTGCTTCCGCAGACGTCTAACTCCAACAATTGGTATCAGAGCAGGTCGTCGCTTCATCTAGGGCACCGTCGACACTCCTCCGTTTGCAGTCTCAGAATCACACGAATTTTGGTGAGCATACTCAGCGTGTTTTCAAGATCAAAACAACTTTATTGTGTGGTGCCGAAATCGCGATCTGAGCTCGTTTCGACCCCCGAATGCACTATCATAGTGCTTGTGCAGGCTATTTTGTCTTTTTGTGCCAAAGGTATATACCAGTTTCTGTTCGCCAGTTTAAGCATCTCGAAGTCTGCTACAGGTCTAGCAGAACTCGTCTGGGCAGTTCTGTTCAACTTTTTGAGATACAGTCAATTTTCTGCATCAAGGTATTTTAGTCATCGGCCATGGCTGAAAACAGTGATGTATTCCATATGTTGGCTGTTGAGGATAAGTTGGATGGTACCAACTACCCATTATGGGCTTATATGATGCGACATGTATTGGTTGCAAAAGGATTGTGGAACATTGTGCAGGGTGTTGAAAGACGTCCTGTTACACCTGTAACAACAGGTACTGCAAATACAGGTGCTGGAGCTGATGAAGATGGTGTCGAAGATGATATTGTGCAGATTCCTGTTCGTGCTGCTGTTTCTGCTGCACCTACTGCAGAGCAGATTCGTTGGGATGGCAGAGATTCCAAGGCACATGCATTGATAGCTTTGTCTGTCAAACGTGCCATTATTCCTCACATTCACTCTTGCAGAACAACTAAGGATGCTTGGGATACACTTACCACATTGTACCAAGCTAGGAATGAGGCTCGTGTTGCTTACCTCCGAAAACAGTTGGAGAGTGAACACATGAATGAAGGTGATTCTATGGACAGTTTCCTAATGAAGATCAAAGACTTGAAGGAACAATTGATTTCTGCTGATGAGGTTATACCAGATACCTCACTTGTGCAGACCGTTCTGAATGGTCTTCTTGATTCATATCAGAGTTTTGCTTCTACTCTTCGTTTGATGATGAAAAGAAATCTGAATGCCTTATCATTTGAGGAGTTAGTCTCTGTTGTGTTGCAGGAAGTATAGTCCAGGTAGAATAGGTCCATTATGCGAGTTGCAGATCAAGCTTTCCTAGCTAGTCAGAAGGGCAAAGGAAAATGGAGCTCTTCAACTAGTAAGCAGAAATCTGCTAATTCTGCATATTCGAAGAAGGAAGATAAAGATGAGAAGAAAACAGAAAAGCAGAAATTGTTTTGTAAGTACTGTAAAGGGAATGATCATATCATAAAAAACTGTCCAAAACTGGCTGCTAAAGAGGCAAAGAAGAAAGAGGCTGGAATGGTTGTTGCAGAGGCCTCTACACCAAAAACAGAGTCTGCAAATCTTGTGCAGGAAGAAGAATGGGCATTTACTACTGTTTGCAATTTTGACCATCTTATGATGAGCAGTGCATGTCTGCAGTAGACTCAGATGTTTGGTATTTTGACAGTGGGGCGACCAACAATATTACCTCACAGTGTAGTTTCTTCTCTTCACTCAAGCCTGCCCCTACAGGGAATACTGTTGCATGCGCCAACAACTCCTCTTATCCTATTATGGGAGTTGGTAAGATCATTTTGACTACTGCTGATGTTAGTTCTTTCATTTTGTCAGATGCTTTATTTGTGTCAGGGATCAAAAAGAACCTGTTATTAGTTTCTGCATTAGCCAAGATTGGCTTGGTTGTGAAATTTGTTGATGACAGGTGTATTGTTCATGATCTGTCAAATGGCGATGTGATTATTGCTTCTGGCATTTTATGTCGTAGGCTGTATAAGCACATAGACTATGAAAGATCTGTTAATGATTTGGCATGTGCAGTTCATAATTCTCAGGCTATGTCAGATGCAAAGCTTTGGCATGCACGCTTTGGTCATCTGAATTTTGCTAGTTTGCTACGCCTGCAAAAATCTGATATGGTGTCTTCTTTGCCGAAGCTTGAGGCACCTGGAAAACATGTATGTGAAGGCTCTATTTTGGGCAAAATGCAGCGTTCCTCCTTTCCAAAAGATGGTTCAGTTCGAGCTACTCAGAAATTGCAGCTTGTACATAGTGATGTCTGTGGTCCTATGCAGACACCTTCTTTTAGAAATTACCTTTACTTCGTGACTTTCATTGATGACTTTTCTAGGCATGCATGGGTATATCCTCTCAAAGCAAAGTCCGAAGTGGTCATGTGCTTTAAACAGTTTTTGGTTTTGGCTGAAAATCTGTCAGCATGTAAAATTGGCACCCTCCGTTCTGATCGAGGGGGGGAATATATGTCTTTTGAATTTAATGCATTTCTGGCTGAACGTGGGATAAAACACCAGTGTACAGTGTCGTATACACCTCAACAGAATGGAGTTGTTGAACGAAAGAACAGGTCACTCATGGAGATGCGAGGTGCATGGTCAAAAGTCAGGCTTTACCACATAGTTTCTGGCTTGAGGCTGTCATGTGTGCAGCATATGTACTGAACAGGTGTCCCACTAAAGCGCTGCAATCTATCACTCCATATGAGGCTTGGCATGACCGCAAGCCATCTGTTGCTCATCTGTGTGTTTTTGGTTGTTTGGCATTTGCACTAGTGCCTGAACAACATCGCAGAAAATTGGATGATAAGGCAGTAAAATGTATTTTTGTTGGGTACAGTTCTGAAAGTAAAGGCTATCGTCTGTATCATCCACAGACTAAACTCATTTTGGTTAGTCGTGATGTTGTCTTTGTGGAAGATGCTATTCAGCCATTGCTTTCATGTACTAAGGAGACATCTATTAGCTCCAAAGACATGTATGATACTTTGATGCCTCTTTTTACAGGTGGACAGTCTAGTGCTGGTCCTAATGAGGCAACTTCTCAGCCTTTGCAGGTTTCATATGATGATGTAGATCATTCCATTTTTGATGTAGATTTACATGATGCACTTGTTGATGAGAGAGCTGATATTGAGCAGGCAAAAACTATGCCAAAATGGCTGGTGCAAACTTTGTGTGACAGCAAATTAGATGCAGCTTTGTCATATCGTGCTCGTTCAAGCTCTCATAGTGCCTCCTTTGCATCAGATTGCTATGTTATGGCTGCATCTAGTCTCTGTGATGAGAATGAGCCTGTTTCTTTTGATGAAGCACAGAATTCAGAAAATTGGATGGCTGCTATGCAATCTGAATATGATGCTATAATGAAGAATGGTACATGGTCTTTATGTGACTTGCCTCATGGCAAGAAGGCCATTGGCACTAAGTGGGTATACAAGCTGAAGCGTAAACTTGATGGTACAATTGACAGGTATAAGGCTAGGCTTGTTGCAAAGGGTTATGCACAGGAAAGAGGCATTGATTTTGATGAGACCTTTGCACCTACATGCCATATCACTACTGTTCGGAGCATTTGTGCACTTGTAGCCCATCATGGTTGGAATGTAGATCAGTTGGACATTAAAACAACATTTCTGAATGGTGACTTGCGTGAAGAAGTGTATGTTTTTTAGCCCCGTGGCTTTGTGCAGAAAGGGCATGAAAACCAGGTGTGCAGGTTAAAGAAGGCATTATATGGTTTAAAGCAAGCACCACGTGCTTGGTATGAGAAGATACATGCCTATCTAATTGCACATGGTTTTGAGAACAGTCCAACTGAAAGCACCTTATATGTTAAGCGTGCTAATGATGTGCTTCTGATCATTGTTGTCTATGTTGATGACATGCTGCTCACTGGTCCTATTGAGAAGCATATCGCTGATTTCAAGGCTGATTTGCATGCCTCATTTGGGATGTCTGATTTGGGGCATTTGCATCACTATTTGGGCATTCAGTTTATGCAAGTTGATGGTGGAATGGCTTTGTGTCAAATGAAATATATTGACACATTATTGCAGTGTTTTGGCCTTGAAGACTGTAAGCCTATTGCCACTCCTATGGAGATAGGTTTACGATTGAGTCTTCATGATGTTGGAGATGCATTTGATGTTGTTCTCTATCAGCAAGCTGTTGGATGCTTGATTTACTTATGCATTACTCGGCCAAATATTCAGTTTGCTATCTCACAGATGAGCAGGTTTATGCATTGCCCAGGAGTCACGCATTGGAAGGCGATTTGCATGCTTTTTCTGACTCAGATTGGGCTGGTTGCTATGACACTCTTGTGTCCACTAGTGGTTTTTGCTTCATGCTTGGTAGCTCATGTATATCTCGGTTGAGCAAGAAGCAGCCTATTGTGGCCACTTCCAATTGTGAGGCTGAGTATAGGGCAGCTTTCACAACGACTGTTGAGTGTGTGTGGCTCAGACGCCTTATGGCTGATTTGGGTGTTGGTCAGTCTTCTGCCACCACCATCTTCACTGACAGTCAGAGCGCATTGGCAATTGCGAGGAACCCTGTGTTCCATGCTCGCACTAAGCACATTGAGGTGCATTATCACTATGTCAGGGAGAGGTTCTCTGTTGGGGAGATCAACTTGGCATATGTGCCCATGCAGGAGAACATTGCAGACCTTTTCACGAAGGCTCTACCTAGGGAGAAGCTTGAAGCTTTCCGCAAAGCTTTGGGCTTACTTCCTTTTGTGGAGTGATTTCCACATAGCTTGGCACTTCCTTATACATGAGTGCCAGCTCCTTGTTCACCGCATCACTCCCAGGGGGGATTTGTTGATATATCTAGGTAGTGATGTGTGTGAACACATTAGGACCACCGAGGCACTTTTTTCCCTCTTTAGGAGGTTTTTTTCACCCAGCTTGTATATACGCCTATTTCCCTACTGGGATACTTATCTTTGTACATTCTCTAGTAATACATTCAGTATTGTGTGTTGTGCTCCAAGCTTCTTCTTCTTCCTTGTGCTGTTCGCGTGCTTCTGCAGACGTCTAGCTCCAACAAAGACCAAATCCCTATAGCAATGGACATATACAATTACAAGGATTTCATTGAGCAGCTATCTAGAACAACATATATCAGTATTGAAGATAAATTTGGCAGTGTATCAGGAGGAGCACAAGTATTAGATGAGCAAATGTCCAAAGAGCTCACTCATATCTTTGCATAGATAATCAAAGTAGCAGAGTCATTGGCATTGGATACCACCACAATTCTTAGATTCATCGACAAAATCAAATTTGTCGATTAACGTTATCAAACAATGAAGAGAGGAAAGCAAATGATACCCGACACGATGAACACAGAGAGAGACCAACATTAGATTCAAGTACAAAAGATATATGTGTGAATATGGGAGATCAAACATCGAATAATCTTTGTTTGCTCCCATATTCATCTGTTCATTTTGAAGATGTAGCTCTCATGGGGGGACAATATGGAATGACCCATAAAGTCACAATAACCCACCCGAGATCCATCAACAAAATCTTTGTTGCAAAGTTATTCAAATTACATGGTGATGACATACAGACACAAGAGAATGAAGCTACAATTTTACATGTTATGCAAAGTGGAATTATTACTCCACTTGGATTAGCTAGGCATCATAGCAAAAGCCTATGTCTCATTTTCAAATTGTGGAATAGTGGTACCTTAGACATGTGGATGGAGAAAATGAAAAAAGAGTACTTAAACATGCCACAAAGAAGAAGTATCAAAGACACAAAAGGAGATATACCATTTGTGAAGACAAATATCTGGAAGATGATCAGTGGATTATTGCAAACAATATCATTTTTACACACCTATAATATTTCCCATAATGATCTCCATCCATGCAACATTTTGTTGCATTTTGAAGTTGAGCATGTTTATATCAAACTATGTGATTTTGGTAGAGAAACTCATTTGCCAACAAAAAAAAGTTTTCCAAACCTACCTAATCTAGAAATATCAACTGAGAATGAGTGGAGTCGAAAGTACTAGTGGATTGCGCACGAATGTATATCCACTAGCCCTCCACTATTTAATAAAATTCAAGCGACCTATATGATTTCGATACTTCTATTGTAACTTTTTAAATACATAGATTTAAATAGTTATCCCATTAATAGAAATGGGGTTTATAAGTTTAAATATGTTTTTAGAACTAGCACATGACAGAGATGTATCAAAAAGAGTAGAGTCACATGAACTACTTAGAGTATTCTCAAATCTAGTTCGGTATGGTTTCAAGATATCCATTACCGATGGATTAGGACCATATTGAAAATGATATGTATTCATTTGGACTATGTGGAGTAAATGATATGGATTCATTTGAATTAAGTGGATTAAATGTGTGGATTCATTTGAATTATGTGGATTAAATGATGTGGATTCATTTAAATTAAGTGGATTAAATGATGTGGATTCATTTGAATTAAGTAGATTAAATGATGGGGATTCATTTGCGTTAAGTGGAGTAAATGATGTGGATTCATTTGAATTAAGTGGAGTAAATGATGTGGATTCATTATAATTAAGTGGATTAAATAATGTGGATTCATTTGAATTAAGTGGATTAGATGATGTGGATTCATTTGAAGTATATGGATTAAATGATGTGGATTCATTTGAACTATATTGATTCATTTGAATTAAGTGGATTAAATGATGTGGATTTACTTGAACTATGTGGATTAAAACGATGTGGATTCATTTGAATTAAGTAGAGTAAATGATGTGGATTCATTTGAAATATGTGGACGAAATGCTGTGGACAAAATGATGTGGATTCATTTGAATTATGTGGATTAAACGGTATGGACTCATTTGAATTATGTGCATCAAATGAAGTGGTATCATTTGAATTATATGGATTAAATGATGTGGATTAAATGATGTTGTATCATTTGAATTATTTGATTTTTGTGAATTAGATGATGTGGATTCATTTGAGGTAAAAGTAGTGTTTTTGTTTTGCATATTTGAAAGTAAAACATGGAAAGAATGCCAGATGTGAATAATGACCTTCATCATGCAAAATCTCAAAGGATTTTGTTTGAATAGAATGCTCAATTTGTACAATCGGGATTAGCATTTTTATTCCACCAAGATTTAGAGCCAAAGGGATTAGAAGAAGAACCATTATCAATGAAAGAAGTAAAAAAGCTATGTTCAAATCATTTTGTTTGTGATATTCCCTTTTGAGTTACAGGAAGGGTGAAAGAAATAGCACCATTAAAGCTTTATGACTTACAACATAAAGGATTAGGAGAAACTCTACTTCGATGCTTTGTTCAAGTTGAAAGATCATTACCAAATAATAATCAAGTAGCACTATATTTCATTCAAACTTTTTTTGTACAAGATATCTTTCCTCGATGTGTAGATTGGGATGATCGCCCGAAGAATGCAGGTATAGGTTTGGGTCATCCTCAAAATCGTGCAAAATTTCGTAATCAAGGCCACAAAGGCCCTCTTCCTCAAAAGTACCCCTACATTCTGCTACCTGAATAACATAACATTATCCATGATTTATCATCATGGGGAGCAAAATTATACAATGAAGCATTAACAATTTTTGGATTACCAAGAAATAATTGACGATCAACAAAAGAGAATTTATGATTTAGAAAATCAAGTGGAAATTTTATAAATCTCCCAATGCATATGAGAATAGATGGAAGAATATCATAGGCATGATCATCTTTTGATTAGTTCACTATCAATGAATTATTCAATCAATAAAACACTAAATAGACAAGCCGCTTTTTGTAATCAAAGACATCAATTTATGATAAAGACGTCATTTTTGCTATTGAATCTAACCAAAGTATTCAATGTATATCATTTTCTTCATTTTGAATATCATCATCTATTACAGGTACAATTTCATCTATTTCTTCCATGTTTGAACCATCGATGTGATCTACATCTAGATCACAATCACTCCATGAATAATTTGTTAAACTTTCATGAGTTTGAAATTCTCCAAAAGTTTGTTGTGCTGATGTAGAAGCTATCTTGGTTGGAGCATGTAACAAATGCATATTACAAAAAATGTATACCAAATCATTGGCACATGATACACTTAAGAAATTTCTTTATTTTGAATGAAGAAAATCATATGCACTCCAATTATGTTCACAACTACCGCTTGAAGCTGTTACTGAAAGCACTCTCATAACTATATGTTGCAACTCCACTACTTCACTTCCATACTCTTTCCACCATATAGGAGGTGGATGCTTTTGAATCACTTCAATGTGCCACAAACCTCCAAAAAATCCTTCTGAATTTACATAAGCTACTCTCTGGTGGAATTCATCTTGACCATCTATACCTAGAAGTAATAACTGACATGTGGTTTTCAAATTTGCCATGATTTCTTTGATGAAAATTGATTATAGTTTTTCACTTGTTGATAATAGTTTCTAACATAACACAATAAACTTTTCCTATCACAAACTTATCAATATCACCAATTCGTAAAATTTCCACAAAAGGTTTAGTGATACGGATTATTTTTTCAAGATTATGCCAAAATATTGTGATTGTATTAGAGACATATACTTCAAAGCCGCAACTTGATAAGAAGGATACTTATCTAGCCATGCCTCCCATCTTTGATCAACAATCATTTCTACAAGAGCTGGCTTGACTTCTAGTAATCCACCACACACAATATAGGCAGTTGCAAATCATGTAGCACAAAAGATATGAAGTGCTTTATTGGGATATTTTGAACGAAAGAGCTAATATGAAAATTGATGCTCTCTGATAAATTTGACCACATGACTTGCATCTAATAAACTTTGTTAATGAAAGATAATCTACCTATATCTTTTAATAATAGATTTAGTGTATGGGTTGTGCATGCAACCCAAGTAATGCCTTCATACTTGTTTTGTATTGCGAGTCCAACACTTCAAAAATTAGATGCATTATCAATCACTATCACAATCACATTCGGACCACCCACGCGTGATATAGCATGTTCATATATCTTTGCAAGAAAAGCTAAACTTTTATCTTTAAGAGAAGTATCAATAACTTCCAAAAACATGCTTTCGTTTGGACATATAACCATGACATTAATTATTGACTTCTTCTGACAAGTCATCCATCCGTCGAATGCTATTGTGCATCCATACATGGGGACATAATCAAGCATTGTTTGTTTTAAAATATTTTCAATACTTTTCTTCACTTTATGTACATACTTTGTTCGCATTTTATTGTAATCTAGCATGGTAAATGCTTTCCATGTAGTTGACATCAAAGCATCTTTGAAAATAGGATTACGAACAATATTAAAAGGAATCCCACATGCTAAAAATGCTTGAGTCCATTTAAGATGAATCTCAAGACAATCTTGATTTTATAGGTATTGTATTTTGTGATTTAGTACGGACAAAGCATAGTGACACATTATTAAATCCATCGTTTTTACTATATTCACCGGGTCCACTCTTTCTTAAATTAGTTGAAGAAAATGGAGTACATGCATCTTGATTATTCTTGAAAACAATTTGTGATCCTTGAGTAGAAATATCATGAGGATCCTCTATTGTCATTGATACATCTACTCGTTCTTGGTCTACACCTACGCTACTTCGAAAGTGTTGTGAACTAATCGTGCTTTTAAATATTTTGATGTGATACCTTGAGATTTACATTTGTTTGCATAACTTGAAAAGTGCACCCATATATCACTGTCTGAATTAGAGAATCCTTCCACATTATTACCTATACTAAAAAGATTCTCTTTTATCCGAGTTGCATTTTCTACATAATGATGTCCACAACATTTGCATTGTATTGCAGAGATTGATTTACCCTCTTGATGAATAATAACATATGAACATTCTTTTCCCTTTCTCATAATGCTTGCTTTATGAAGACTTTATATCTACAATAAGACAACATAAATCAATATAAAATAAGATATACATTCCACTAAATATATATCTTAAAATATATACAAGCTACTCTAAATCTCTATTAAAGTTTTTAAATCTATTAATTTATGTATTTACATTTTCTATCTATTAAAGTTCTCAATCATACACACGCATACTATTGTGAAGTAAGAATCAATGTCAAGTTAAAAAATCACAATAGATTTTAATTCTCAATCATACACACACATACGATTACACATGCTATTGTGAAGTAAGAATCAATGTTGAGTGAGATAATTAGAATAGATTTTAATTCTCAATCATACACACACATACACTTACACATACTATTGTGAAGTAAAAATCAATGTTGCATCAAACAATCACAATAGATTTTAATTCTCAATTATACACACACATACAGTAACACATGCTATTGTAAATTAAGAATCAATGTTGATTCAAAAAATTACAAGAGATTTTAATTCCCAATCATACACACACATACACTTACACATACTATTGTGAAGTAAGAATCAATGTTGCATCAAACAATCAAAATAGATTTTAATTCTCAATCATACACACACATATAGTTACACATAGTATTGTGAATTAAGAATCAATGTTGCATCAAACAATCACAATAGATTTTAATTCTCAATCATACACACACATACAGTTACACATACTGTTGAGAAGTAAGAATCAATGTTGAGTCAAACAATTACAATGTATTTTAATTCTCAATCATACATACACATACAATACACATACTCTTGTGAAGTAAGAATCAATGTTGCATCAAATAATCACAATAGATTTTAATTCTCAATCATATACACACATACAAATACACATACTATTGTGAAGTAAGAATCAATGTTGAGTCAAACAATTACAATAGATTTTAATTCTCAATCATACACACACATACTATTGTGAAATAAGAATCAATGTTGAGTCAAAAAATTACAATACATTCTAATTTTCAATCATACACACACATAAAATTACACATACTATTGTGAAGTAAAAATCATTGTTGATTCAAACAATCACAACAAGTTTTAATTCTCAATCATACACGCACATACATTTACACATACTATTGTGATGTAAGAATCAATGTTGAGTTAGACAATCACAATAGATTTTAAATTCTCGATCATATGCACATACATTTACACATACTATTGTTAAATAAGAATCAATGCTTAGTTAGACAATCACAAACACTGAGTCACAACAAATGAGAACAAAGACATGTTCTCTATTCCTTTTTACCTAAAGACCATGATATCAAGCAATAAAGTGGGCATTTTAGAATATCTAGAAAGCATCACTTGTTCTTGCTTGTAAATATTGTCACTAGAAGCTTGATCTCATATCCCAAGTAGTCAAGATAGATATAATAAAATACTTGTTGCCATGAAAACTAGTTGTTCAGCATGATCAAGAATCCCACATCATGATCTTTGACAAGAGATTAGAGTTGAAGGTACAAGTAAGAGTTCGGGAAGCTCCTTCATTACATCTATAACCTCAACAAGCACAGATTATAGCTGATTAAAAGCTACTCGAAAATCAGAGTACATGTGTTGCAAAAATCAGAACATTTTAACAAGGCAATTAAGATCATCCCCTTTGTATAGTTAAGATCCTCATTGAATGCTGGGCCATATTCACAGAATATGAAATACATTTCACAAAAGCATTCCCAAGAGAAGATTATAATCAACAAAATTATACTAAGAAACATTCACACATGATCACAGAAATGCTCAAGATAAATCAAGCTGAACACAAAGTGGAAGCAGAACTCGACATTATATTTCTATTAAAATGATGTTTTACATTTCATGTGTTTTACAAGAGTAATATGAATCTACAATAGAAGCTGATCATAGCTTTCCTCAGGCTCAAGCATAATGGGATCCTCTGGAACATTAGAACACATATCTTGCCTCTCTTGCTCCAAGATTGGCTCTTCAAGGTCAGCCATGTCCCCCGGTTCATCTGCAAGTGGGGGAACAGGCTCCCTTGAAGCCGGTTGGAATCTCTCCGTGTCTGCAATGTGCTTCCTTCCAACCTCTTGGTCTTCATCTGGGCATTCATTCAGCCCATTGATTCTCATTCTAATGAAGCTCACTTGAGCATCATCCTTCTCCATAGCTATGCAGTGCCTGAACATCTTTAAGGAGCAAGCCAGAGTCGTTCCTGAAACAACAGAAAACCACTAGAGGCCTCAATCAACATGATGACTAATGAAAATTGTTAAAATTGAAATTACCTGTGCCCGAAAAAAGGTCTAGGACCCGTCATCATCATTGGAGAATAGTTGAAGCAATCTCATTATGAGCTTTTGTGGCTTCTGATAGGGGTTAACCAATGTCATGTCCCCAGCTACATGACGAAGTTTCTTGGTAACAGCTGGGAACATGAGCACATTTGAGATCCCATTCTCATTGCAATGCTCCCTGACTCTCCTTTTGCTTACTTCATCATAATAGCCAACTGTAATGCATTCAGTGGAGCTCACAAATCTATGCAAAGGAGTGTGATTGACGTTTGTCTTCACCCTGCCAACAAGAACTATGAGTCACAGAGAGCATCATTAAAGCCATGGAGATAGAAAGAAGATTACTTACCACGTGAGGCACTCCACAGCATGACATCTTGCCTTCAGAGCAGTTGAAACAGAGAAAGACTGGTCTCTGCTATGGAAAATTACTATCCTCCAAAGAGGAGACATAGTCAACTCTGCAAAATCAGTGACCATCTTCCGAATCTGAGGGTGTTTGAAGGGTTCATCATCATTAACTGATCCCATCAGCCTAAATCCATAGGGTATGTCTGCTATGAGAAGGGAGAAATGCTTTCTAGGCACAACAGAACAAATGTTATTTACATCACTACAGAATACATTGTAATATACAGGCTTAAGGGGGTCTAGGGGATTGGAGAAACATTTCAGATCAGGTTCATCATCAAAATCCATCTCCTTGGCTTTCAGTCTAGATTTCTCATGCCTTGCTCTTTGAATGTGAGCCAGGAATGCAGGGGGGCAATCATCTAGTAGCTCTGCAGACTTACTTTTCTTTGGTTTCTGTAGAAAAAAGTGAAAAGACAATTAAATGAGCTCTTCAATACAGCAAACAAAACATAAGGAATCGATGCATGGCATCGATTTTGTGTGTGGGTAGATGCCAGGCATCGACTTTGGGACATAAGTCGATGCCTGGCATCGACTTTGGGACATAAGTCGATGCCTGGCATCGACTTTGGGACATAAGTCGATGCCTGGCATCCACTTATGCCATGAGGTCGATGCCAGGCATCGACTTATGCCCCCAAGTCGATGCTAGGCATCGACTTATGCTAGGAGATCGATGCCAGGCATCGACTTTTGGCAGCAGGTCGATGCCAAGCATCGAATTTAGCAGTAAGTCAATGCCAGACATCGAATTCCTACTAAAAGCCTGGCATCAAATTGGTTAGGTGAATCAAGGCATCTAACCTAATGGCAAACCAGGCATAACCTCAGAAAGAGAACCTACCCAATCACGAAACAGGATAAAATATTCTGATAAAGCTTTGTAGGACGATGTGGTTGGATAGTTTGCTTGGACCTCTGTCCAAGAAAAGCAACCAAACCTCTTCATCATCACCTCCTGAATCTTCATGTATACTTTATGACTACAGTCACAGAAATCAAAAAGAGACTAGGTTAGACTAGAAACATGGGAGGAGGGAAAATGGATCTGAGAATAACATACATACTTATTGAGCTCAGTTACCATCTCCTCCACGCTTAACTCCTTGGAGATTACCCTTGACAAAGTTGATATAATCAATGTATCATCCTTGATTCCTTGAAGGGCCCTCCATGGTGTCAGCTTCATGTCCTCAGGAGCCTCTTCAATTGAGAGGTCAACTTTCCTTCCCTTTCCCTTCAGATCAACCTGTGGCCTCGACTTCCGTTGCTTCTGGCCCTTGACCTCCTTGTTCTCCCACATTGTGAAAATTTTATCCTGCAGATCCGAGATCTCACCTGATCTGAATGCCAGTTGAAACCATGGATCATATTTCCTCAAAGCATTAGACTTTCTATTCTCATCCAGTGCAATTCCAACCTCAATAAGGCATTGCTTTCGTAGATTGGGATGTATTCTTCGAGCTTCCTTCACGAGACAATCTTCATATTCATGGTGGAAGAACCGAATTCTCTCTATGGAGGACATTTTTTGCCTGGAGTCATTGTCATTGTTGTGATCCCAAGCAAGAAGCTTGGCTTCCTCAGTTGTAAGACCAGCATATATCTTGCACTCTGCATACCTAAAGAAGAATGTGGTAGGGTGCTCCTTCACTAGCTGTCTACGGGCCTCTGCAGAGTGTGAACCTCCAATCACATAATAAGTATAATCCTCAAACAAACCCTCATTGAACTCCTCCACAGAGCTGCACTCATTCGGATCCACCATGACAAGGAATGGCACAACAGTAGCATGAGGATTTATTTTCATTTTCTTCTTAAGATTCTGCACGTGCAAATTGTGTGGCTCCCTGATCTCAAGGGGCCTCCTCCCTGTGACTGGATCTATTGGTGGCCTATGGATGATATTGATTGGCAAGTGGAACAACTGCCCCTTCTTCACAACTTTTCTTCTAGCTATGTCCTCCCTCATCTTGTTCTGCTCAGTACCAAGAACACCCGAGGCAAGCTCTCCACCAAGTGCAACTATTATATCCTCAGAGCTAGAGCTTGAGTCAGAAGACTCCTCTTCTGCAATTCTCTTCTTTTTCTTCTGGAACTTTTTCTGCACGCTCTGCTTACCCCTTGCCTTTACAAGGGTTGTCATCTTCTGTTGTGTTGGCATGATGTTGCCCTGGATCCATGGCATCAAGTCCTTAATAAGATTCACTGGGTCCCTGCATATCTCAGCAAGCCCATCTGGAACACAGCACTCTGGGCACAAGAAATCCATCTTGCATATAACATGTCTTAAACCTTTCGATGTCTCTACCAAGAAAAGGAGGTTGTCAGAATCCTCATCTTCATAATCCAGTTTGTACACAAGGCCATACTGAAAACCCTGTGTTGTCGTGATCTTTCCTCTCTCATATGCCCCTGCGAACACAAGAAGGACTGCATTCTTTTCTTCAACATACTGAAGGCACCACTCCAGATTTGTCATGTCTCGCAGTGGACGATCTGTCCTTAAGACCTTTGCGTCCCTCGACCTATCCTTCATAGTTGTATCATCCTCAGGAATTTTGATGCTACTCTGTCCACCAGAGGATATTCCAACCAGGTTGCTGGCCTTCTTAGAGGATAAGGATGCAATAATTTTCTTTGGTTTTGCTTGGTGACCAATGCCTTTGTCACGTTGCTGATCACCAGAGCTCATGGTCACTCTCAGCTTCTTGAAGGGCCTCTCACTCTTGGACTCCACATCCCTAAAGGCGCTTGGAAATATCAACTCATACGTTATTGTGTTTTTCAAAGGTCCAAGTCGATGCCTGACATCGACTTGCACCTAAAAGTCGATGCCTTGCATCGACTTGAACCTAAAAGTCGATGCCTGGCATCGACTTTGCACCCTAAAGTCGATGCCTGGCATCGACTTTCAGGCCAAATTCGATGACAGGCAAGTCGATGCCAGGCATCAACTTTTAGGTGCAAGTCGATGCCAGGCATCGAGCTGTACCCTCATTGGATCTATATTTTAGGAGCTAAGAAAAATAAAAACCTAGAAAGCAGACTATTTACACAAACATACAAAAGGAATCTTTTAGGAATCTTTTTTTTTTGGTATGATTTTGTCTACCTCTTGGTACTCTTGCCACCATTCTTCTTCTCCATCAGAGTTGCCTTGCAGGTATGCTGAGCTCTGTGCTCCATGGCTGTCTGTGCTCTGTTGCTCTCTCTTGCTCGTGGATTTTGAAAATGAGAATGATCTCCTCCTCTGCTATTTATAGGCAATTGGGTAACTTGAACCAGAGACTAACTGGATCTAACTGAATGAGTCCAGTTGCTAACTATATCTGTCAACTTATCTAACCAGGAAATACCACTCACACAAATAGGCTGTTTCACCTCCACTTTAATGAAATATTCATAGAACCTTGCAACTATTTATATACATTTGCATGGAAATTACACTTCAATGGCAAGAGTATGGTATGTACATGAGGATGTCTAATCTCATGTATAAATTGTTTCTTAGAATCTCTTGCTTGGGAAAAAATCAAGTCTAAGTTGATATTCACATATATCTTGTAACACATGGTTGAAATGGCAAATCAATGTATGAATAAACGTTCAAGTAAAGATCTCTGGGGTAATTTCTCACTTCAGTTCATATTCACATTTATCTTGTAACACATGGTTGAAATGGCAAATCAATGTATGAATAAACGTTCAAGTAAAGATCTCTGGGGTAATTTCGACAAAATATTTTGGTAATTTCAACAAAATAGCTTGGTAATTTCAAACGTCACTCATTGTCTTTGCATCCAACGTTCAGAAAAATCATAGATTCAAAATTCATTTGAAAATCTTTTGTAACAAGCATATACTTAATTCTTACATATAATTCTTACATATACTTTTCCATATACTTCTTACATATACATTTCCGTGTACTTCTTTTACACATAATTCTTTTTTAATATACTTTCATCTACCTCTTTGAGATCTAGCCAAGACCACAATAAAACATAATCCTTGAAATCTTAACCAAAGGTAAAATTTCTTCTTGTATAGTCTTCAATGGCACTACTCCAAACAATTTTAATATCTAATCCAGTTGGAACTCAACTTGGATATGTTTTGATTCACTCACAATGCTAAGACTCAATGACTCATATCTAGTTAGAAATCAACTGTGTATCTCATCTTTCAAAAGTGAATCAAATCTTTGGTTCCCTTATTAGTGTATATTTGAGTAATTAAGTGATTTGATGTAATTTGATGTTTAATGTTATTTAATGTACTTTAATGAACTTTTGATTTCATATCTTCTTGATGTGACATTTGATGTGACATCTTCACTTGATCTCGGATTTGTACTTATTTAAAAAGGTCATTCATCTTCTTTTGTGAACTCAGTGAAGATGAGCTCAATCTTTTCAGTGGATGCTTGGGCATCAGCTTCCTCTGCTCATATTGATACAGTTTCGGATTCATTGTTCTCAGTTGACCCTTTCCACAGAAGTGATGATCCCTATGGTTTAGAACGTGCTGATGATTCTATGTTTTCTGTTGAGTCATTTAAGTTATCCAATTCACAGTGCAATGCTGCTCAACCAAATGCACCTCTTGATCTCCTATCTGATCCAACCATTGATCTGCCTTCTGACTCAAGTGCATGTGGAGCAACGGAAAAGCAAAGCAAGCTCAATCTACGATTTAAAAGAAGGCCTCGTGAAGTAAGTCAAAAAAGATTTAAATTTCTTACTTCAGATAGACAGATTGCATTGGATATTGTGAAGCATTGTTGTGGTTTGAAATGTTTGTACAATTTAGGAATGAAGAAACTAAAGCACCTAAGAGAAAAATTCCTCCATTTAGATAGTGAAAGGCAGGATATATACCTTGTTTCTCGCATGCAAATGATTGAGGATAACATGTCAATAACACGTGTTGCTTTTGAATATTTCTTTAGTCAAGGGATGCGATGTTGTAGGGCTGCATTTAAAATTGCAATGGGTGTGGGAAATTTTAGAATACATAGGGTTCAACAAGGGCTTTTGAATGGGGATCTCATTTTGGATACGTTCCATGTTGGGACCAAAGGATCTGTTGGACGTCATGCAATGAATTGGATGATGAACTATTTTAGCTTGCATTGTGAGGTTATGCCTACAACTGGAAGGTTGCACTTGTCAGATAACTTTACTCGTCGAGAGGTATTTCAAATATATAGAGAAGACATGGAAAATAGAAATGAGAAGTATGTGTTGTATCGTCACTTTACTCGATTATGGAAGGAAGAGTTTAACAATGTGTCTATTCCTCGTAAAGTTAGAATGGGTGAATGTTCAGTTTGCGCCACTTTGAAAAACATGGCAAAAGGGGCTACAACACCACAGGAAAAGAATAATTTTAAAAACCTTCTTAACAACCATCATGAGAGTCAAGCTTTAGAGAGAAAGAAAGCAATTCATCATCGAAGTAAAGCACTCAGAAATCCGGAGCGTTATATGTGTTTGTTGATCGATGGTATGGATCAAATAAAAACTTGTTTGCCACATTTTTATCGCATCCCTAAGGACATTGGAGATGAACTCCTTGTGCAAATGCATTTGGTTGGTGCTTTGGTATACAATGGAACTGTAATGTCCAAGGTTTTCTTCACATATCCGAATGTGCATAATGATCCAAACCTTACAGTTACTGTCATTCATCGTGTTTTGCAATCATGGAAGGGTCTTTTGCCACCAAATCTATATTTGCAACTTGATAATACTGCAAGAGAGAATAAAAATTCTACAGTCTTTGGATATTTAAGCATGCTTGTTGAAAAACAGGTATTTCAGAAGGTTAAGGTAAATTTCCTTCTGGTTGGCCACACTCATGATCACATTGATCAAATGTTCAGTACTTTCTCTAAGAAGTTGCCACGTAACAATGCTTTTACTCTTCCGATTTTATCTGAGCTGATTTTAGAAGCATATACTCCAAAACCAGAAGTTCAACACCTCACACAGATTTATGACTTTAAGCACTTTTGCTCAATGGCCCTTGATAACAGTGCTAAGGTTTTGGCTCCATTGCACAATATTAGTTTCAACCATGTATTCTTGATGAGGAGGGTTGATGAAATAACCCTTTTATTTGCAAAGCAGTATTCATCTTCTCTTGGGTGGGAGCCTAAAGAGGGATGCAGATTCTTATTGCAGGTGCCTAATTTGTCTACAGTGTATGGTGCAGAACAATCACCATATGAAGATAAAAACAATACAAAAAGATGTGGAAATGTGGTTGATCAAAGTAAAAGCTGGATGCATGCACTCATTGAAAAGAAGAGACATATTGAGCGTGCAAAAAAATATGCTAGAGATCAAGATGTATCTTGGTGGGAGGACTTTTTCAATCATCAAGAAGAGATTATACAGTATACAATTGCAGGTCACTGGCTAGTTGATGTTCCATTCACATGGGATTTTTATACACAAAGATCCGTGAATGTGGCCCAAGCATGTAATGCAGATGCACTTCAAAGTTTTATACATCCACCAGAAAGAAATATTTATGTAGGCCCAAGGATGACAAAACAGGCAGAAGCAAGATGGCAAGGAAATTTAATAGAGATAAATGTTGGAACACTTATTGCAGTACTTGCTGATGGTGATGAGGCTACCAGACCATTTTGGATTGCAAAGGTTTTAGAGATAACTAAAGATATTGATCAGAGAAGAATAGAGGCTTTGATGGTGCATTGGTATTACACTAAAAGTAGTAATGCATTCATAGGTAGCACATCCACTCTTAAAATGGATGATGTAGATATTCTTGTTTATGATTTTTCCTTGACAAAAACAGGTCACTTGAGGAAAGCAACCATCAACATGATAAAACAAAAGCTTCCAGATGTATGTGGTACAGGAAATCATAGGCAAACAAGAAGAGTTGTGCATGATCCTGCAGAATTTGGTATGTACATGGATGAAGATAGAGCTCTTGTGGATATAGAAGAAGAAGGAGAGAGCTCTCAACAGTATGAGACTGAATCAAGTGCATCAGATGATGAGGGTGTAGACATAGATCGACATAGTTGTGAGTTGCATTGAAGCTCTCTAACATTTTTAGTGCTTATGTAAATGCCTCGAAGTAGTTTGGTTAATGAAACCATGTTTTGTAGCAATTTTGAATAACAATCAGATATCCACCCATTAAAAATATGTCTAAAATGTTATTTTTGTATAAGAATTATTCAGTTCTACATTCTTTATATAGATTTTAGACATGTCAATGTCTTATCATATAGATTTTGGACATGTCAATGTCTTATCATATAGATTTTGGACATGTCAATGCCTTATATAGTGAAATTTTGACTACATTTTGAGCTCTTTTTTAATGAGAAAATGACAAAAAATGTCAAAAAATCACATGTTTTCACCTCATTTTGTAATATATGTATACTGGTATAAAGGAATCTCAAACATAAGCTGCCATTTGCTTGATTTTTGACGAGAGTGTTCTCTTTTTACAACATAGTTCTCGTTTGTTACGACTCGCTATTCACAATAGATTTTCATTCCCAATTATACACTCATATGCACATACACATACTACTGGATGAACTTTGTTGGATCCCTTTACAATTCAAGGATATGAGAAGGTGTTAATAAGTCTACAAGACAAAGCCATCTAGATAGTAGAGAACTAGAAAGTTCTAGTTCACTTATTAACACCTTCTCAACCCTTGAATGATAAAAAATAAGATAAAACCTTTTCTAACACATACAATAGTTTCTAATTCACAATCCTACACACACATACACAATCACATTAGATTTTCACTCACAATCATATGAAAATATACACATACATACACATACACATACTATTGTGAAGTAAGAATCAATATTGATTCAAACAATCACAATACATTTTTACTCACAATCATACACACACATACATATACTATTGTGAAGTAAGAATCAATGTTGAGTGAAACAATCACAATAGTTTTTAACTCACAAATAAAAATATTTTTCTTTATTAATACTAAGAGACTAAATATTTTTAACAAGAGCTTAAGAAATGACTCTAAGCATATTCTTTTATAAAACAATATTGGACGAATGTTTTTTGATCGAAAAAGTATTGGACTGATAGTTTTTTGATCGAAAAGTTCTCGATAAAAAATGACTTTGATCGAATTTCCATGCAAAAAGTATTCGCTCCTGTCCGGATAAGCTGACATGGCACCGAATAATTCGATCGAATAATAAGGGTTGAACATAAAATTTCATAATTATTCATGAATAAATGAATTGTTGAATAACGAATAGTGCAACCTAGGTGTTAGATTCATGTCAAATACTGTTTTGCCAACTCTTTTGTCTCTCTCGACTACGTTTCTCTATAGCTTCCATTGTAAAAGCTATATAAGCATGGCCCATGTGAAGCTTTATACACCATTTCACACTAGTGATCCCTTCATCTAGATTCTGTATAGATCACCATCTAAGCTCTAAGCTCCATACTGGGAGTGCAAAGGTGGACAATACTATCTTTATAGTTGATTTCTCTTGGCAATGCGAGAATTGAGTTCTCTATCTCTTAGTCCATGTCTCTCTTTGTCAGTGTTTTTCTCAAAGAGTGGTTTATTCCACTATGCTATTATTTTTACATCATGGAGATAGATAAAGAGTGTCCAATATAATTTAGAAGACCATAAGATGCGTCTGAAATACAATCTTGTATTTCTCATATGGCACGAGATTCAAGCACCATCTTCTTGAAGATTTTCTCTATACCTTTTTGTAAGTTCTTTAGGTAACTATGGGAGGGGGCCATAGTTAGAGTAATAGGAAATATCTTCATCATAAAGCGAGGCTACTTCATCTCCACCAATAGAATCAATGGAAAATCCATCACCTCTATATCAAGACAATGAAGCAAAACGAAAACCGAGAAGCCAAAAGAGTCAACCTTTTAAGAGATCAGCTCTAGGAATTAGAGATTTCTAGGTTTGAAAGAAGTTCATTGTAGCTAAGCAAGAACGATCATAAATATGGGTTTCAAATTGATTATTACAAACTTCATACTATGTGATGATCTCTACTGAAAGTCAGTTAAAAAAAAAAGGCCAAAGAAAATTAAGGGAAAGGGCAAAATCAAAGAGATCAAGCTTTTGCCATCACAATTCACCTACAATAATGAGGCAATCAAGACAAAAAATGAAAAAGAACAAGTGGTTATGGGCGCCAAAAGCATTATCATTGGTTTCAAGAGCAATAAAAAAAGAAGCCATTATCATCATCTAAGCAGAAGCATCACAAGAAGACCAAGAAATGCACATCAACTCATAAGAAGCATGAACTAACTAGCTGAATTGAAGTATCCATCCTTTGTGTTTTGCTATTTTATTTTTCTTTTTGGTTTTTAAAGGAAGTTTGATCTTGCAATCTAATCTTCATGATAGCTTGAATAAATTGATAATACAATGAAGAGCATAGCACACATGGGACTCCTCGAATTCCACACAAAGCATGGGTTGACTGCTTAGCAACTACTAGGAACAAAGCCCAAATACATGCTAAAGGTAAAACCTAGGTAGAGATGGCCCTAAGATCGACGAAAAAAATGGTTTTAATTTGTTATTACATGCACGACCCTTACCACCGATGACAAAGTTCAATGAGAGCAGCTAAAAGCCATGTCAATGAGAGCAGCATCCTACCAACACATCCCATGGAATTTGAACTCATGGCACACCCTTAAAAGAAGTAAGGCTTGCAGACCGTAAGTGTGTCGTACTAAGTTGAACAATACAGCACGTGGAGGTTCAACCTCAGTGCACTAAGTTGCAAACGCATTGGGAAAATATATGCTCGGATATTGTTTGTCCCCAAGGTATGATGCAGAAAAAGGGAGGAGAGGGCGCCAGGAAGAGGGATGACGTGTAACGAGGAGTGGAGGTATTTCTAAAAAATAGTACTTAAATTTCTTAAAAAAAAAATTAAGGCAGATATTCTTAGAAGCAGAGAAGCCACAGGCTGAGCTCTTCTCTCTCTCTCTCTCTCTCTCTCTCTCTCTCTCTCTGTGTCTGTGGAGTCGAGCGTGTTTCCTGAAGCGAAGCACACGGAGTTTCCATCGCTTCCGCAGGCTTTAATCCAATCATTGACGTCTGTTCGCTTAGTGGATTATTGTCGAAGGGGCCAGAGCGATCGTCTGAGCCTTGTGCGCTTAAAGAGGAGTGATTGGCAATATTCGTGTGGTCGATTCATTCTGGAGCAATTGTTGTTACAAGTTATTCTGTTGTGTTGTGTTGAAGAGATGCCGAAGGTCAATCTCAGCTTATGTCGTCCGAGTATGGATTAGAGGAGCGAAGCTCCGCTTATGGGACTCCCATTTTTGATCCGAGAAGCATGTGATTATCCTGTAGAATGGCATGCTCACATTTCATGGCAGGTAAAACCTTGTTTCCATGATTTTTTTCGGCGAGCTAATCCATCGATAGCATGCTGGTTCAATTCGTAACGGAGAAATCCTTTGTGACGTTTTTGTAGCTTCTTCTTGGCTAATTAGTCGATTTTTTTTGCATAGATTGTACTTTCTTCTCTTGCTCCTCGAAAGCACCTCGCGCTCTTAGTGGTTGGCATGCAAGCACATCCGATTCAGATTATATTTGGGAAAAAACGCAAAAGAGCAGGTCGACCGGAAGAACATCATTAAATCAACATACTTCGGTATGCTGAACACTTTCTGTGGATATACCTCTTATGTTTACATATGCATCCTGATCTGGCAAGCATCTCTAGTGAAACAAATGCTGCAAATGTCACAAAGTTCTTATAGCACGGTAGTACCATACTTTAATGCTATCTATGTTTAATGACAGGTCAGAGGTTCTGGAGACGTATGCAGTGCCTTCAGTTTTGGCATTATTAAAGACAAACGACATGAATTACGAAGGTGTGAGATTGAAGTTTCTTGTTTTGAATCCAATGACAAGATTCCTGAAGTTTCACATGCGCTTTTAGAAGAAATCTTGTGGGAGGTAAGAGCTTTCTGCTAACATCTTTCATATATGCAACAGTTAACTTCAGGCACATTTGGTCAAAGTAAAGTCTTCTGCCGTCGTTTTGTATGAATAAATCTGAACGGGATGAATGTTAACGTAGTTTACAATTGTGGTCTTTTGATTCATTTAGAAGGAACATGGACCCTGATATGCAAAGTCCATCACTATGGCTGTGTCTTATGTTTATTGTTCCAAAAGACACATTGAGTTGGCAGAAACTAGCATAGATCATATGTTCTTCGTTACAAGCCAATTGCTGTATGTTTCTCATCTAGTTTCCAACTTTACACCTTTTTTATTCACTAAAAAAGGCAATGCTTTTGTATAGTTTTGTGATGTTAGAATCTGTTGTGAAGATGGCTTGCCCTTCATCTTGTTTTGCAAGAAGAATTTTGGATGGATCAAACACTTTGGTGCTCACTTTGTTGGATTTCTCTTTTACAGCTTTGACATACTGAGCTGCATGGAAACTTCAGGATACTATCGAGGGTTTGAGGCTTTAGCAAGCCATATTCTATGCCAAATTATGATATACAACCATGGATTGCCCTTACGTGAAGAGAAGGTGGATCATTTATATTGGTGTTTGTGTTTTTTAGGAGTTTGCTAGGTTGAAGCCAAAGGAAGAACACATGAATCCATTCTATCCATGTATACAAGTATTCGAATTTGTTGTTATGGAGTCTTTAACCGCAAAGATTGACACGATGATGACGGTTTAGAATTGGAGCCTAGAGGTTAGTCCAATTGTGATGAGTATTGGAGCCTATTTGGATCATGTTGAGGTGCTGATGACATGCCCACTAAAGAAGAATATGCTTGCATCTCATGGATGATCTTTGCAAAAGTTTTTGATCGAGTTGATAATATCTTTGAAAGAGGGAGTACTTAAGTGAGAAGTTGTCCTCAGAATGCCCATGTGTTATCCACATCAGGTATGTCTCATGGAATGAGAGTGCAAAGGTATACTTCATGATGAGGATGAGGGAGTCCTTGGGCTGCTATAATAAACTATTATAGGTTTTTGGAGGGCATTGGTTTGGACTTGATAGATATTTTGTGTTATGTCTTGAGCCTCATTAGACATCTGAATGGGTGCATGTAGTCTTCATTGAGTTATGGTTCTGCCCAATTTGAATTGCTATAATTGGGCAAAGGTCCTTTAAATAAACTCTTGGGGCTCATTTGAGTCGTTCATGTGCCTAGGATGTTTGGACTCAAAGCAGCCACCGATACACCCGAATGGTGTGGGTATGCTTGTATGGGACACTTGCAAGGTAGTCCGGTTCGTTCGGTGCGTTCAATTCGGTGCGCGTAAGGTGCGAGGACCGAATGGGATCCGAAGGTAAGGTGCGTAAGGTGCGTCGTTACAAATACATATATGCTCATAAATATAGTATATACATATTACATCTATATTTTGCTTGTTAAAACCTATAAATAACAAATTACAACCATAATACCATTGATGAACCATGTGGCATAAAATTAAAAACACTGTAGTCGAGGGAGAAAATTCTGATAAATCATAAATATGAAGTGACAAGTCAGAAACATACATCTATACTGGAAGCTGGATACATCAAAAAGGAGTATGTGACCTGCATACTTATTACTATCGAGTATCCAATGTCAAAAAGTATGAATCGAAAAACTAACATGATACATCGTACTCTGGAGTCTAAAGACTGACATGTCACATCAGTGATCAATGATCATACATGGTAAGATAAACATCTATCATCTGCCAAAAAGTCTGAATCATCGTATGTAATGCCATATATACATCATAGAATATCTACTCTAGATCATCTATGCCAAAGGAATCCTCAGATGATGAAAGAGAAATATCATCTATAGGAATGACATTCCCTTCATCATCATACTCTGGTTCCACAGTAGGAACCATCTCTGCAAACTCATGATCCTCTGGTGCATCCTCTACAATGTCCTCGAGCTGTGCCTCTAAGACAATGGGCTGGCCTCTGCGTCGAGGACGCATCTTGCGTCTCCTGGTATAAACTGGTGCCGCACTCGTAGATGGTCCCTCCTCGGGTGGATCTCTCTGAGGCCTGGAAGTAGCACGTGATCGTGCTCTCGTAACCCTCCTATCGATGCTTTCAAGCTCTGCATGAAGCATCCTGTAAACCTGATCCTGCTCATCAAGAATGGATGCCTCTATGCAAACTTCCGCTGATGTGAAAGCACTCTCAAAATCAATAGGCGAAATCTGAAAAAAAAAACAATAAAGTTTAAGAATGTTATAATTTATAAATTATCATTCATGAATCATCACATTAAAATTAGTCAAGATTCAAGAAATATTTACACAAACTATAATTATCAATATTATTACCTGCTTTGGACCCGTAAGAGATCGCAATGTACGTAATAATCGTAAATTGGCCTTACAAAAGACCACACGATGCAACTGCTCCACACTCAAACGATTGCGGAGCTTGGTGTGCACCAAGGAGAATGCACTCCAATTCCGCTCACATGGGCTAGAAGAGCAATCCTACATTTATCATTGATCATGATTCATTAAACATTATTATCTATAATTTAATATCCATGAATATTTGATTATGATTTTGTAATAAATCACAAATGATAAATCAAGGTTCAATATATGGAATACCTGTGACAAGACCCTGAGCGCGTATGGTGCAATCGAAGGGTGACCATAACCATAATGATTCCACCACTCAAGAGGTCGAGCTGTGACGTCTGACCTCAATGAGGTGGATCTAGCATAGGCAATACCAACATTGCTCATATAGGCTGAAAACTCACTATCAAATGTCACCTGCTGATCAGGACTCATAATGCGGTCCATGTATAAGTCCTTCATATGTCGCATGTGAGGCTGTGACCATAGACGTGGACCCTTAAAGTAAGGGTGTAAAAGTGCTGCAAAACTATGAATGGGTCGCGATAAGAACTGCCATCGCAACTCCACTAGCTCCGTCACATCACGTAGTCTACAATAAAAATTATAAAAATAAAAAGCAATTATACAATCATCAATGTAGTCACAAAAAATTATTAATTAAGAAATTAGAATTCAAATGTACCTGGAAGTCGATAGAGTAGTCACAGATGAAATAGCCTCCTGCATCCGTGTGTACATATGATACAAAAGGCCAAGTGTAGAACCCTCCATATCGGCAAATCGTAGAACTATATGAATCGGTCGCAAGATAGGCATAATGCACTCTATCTCTGCCCAAAAATCCATGTCGAATATCTTTCGTTGCACAAAATTTGCTCTCTCTGTGCGTCCTCTTGCCATGCTCCGCCATCGAGGGTCTACAACTGTCATGCGTAGTGCATCCATGCATACATGTAGTCTGGCAAAGACATGGTAGACATAGCCAAATCGGGTCTCTGCTGGACGAATCAACTCTTTCTCACTATAAGCTCGAAAAATAGCTAATGCTTGGTGATTCTTACGTATGAAAGAAATCACCTTTTTTGCATCACTGACCACAGGAGATAGCCAAGAGAGCTTCCCTATATCCTCGATCAACAAATCTAAGCAATGTGCAGCGCATGGACTCCATACAATGCTAGGAAACTCAGCCTCTACCAACTCTCCCATTCTCTTACAGTTTGAGGCATTATCGGTGATAACTTGTACAACATTTTGCACACCAATTTCCTCAATGGCAACTTTAATGTGCTCAAATATAAACTCTCCAGTGATGCGTGTGCCAGCACGACTACAATCAATTGCCTTAAGAAAATAAGTTCCCAAACAACTAGAGACCATTATGTTTATGATATGACGATGTCGAATGTCACTCCATCCATCGGATAGAATGGAGCATCCATATGTTTGCCACCCCAACTTAATGGGCTCTAGAAGATTCTCAATTCTCTCTTTCTCTTCTATGAGCATGGAAGTGCGCAACCTCTTGTAATCAACTCCATGCCAATCATCAGAAGGACCTGCTTGAGCTATTGCTTTTACCATTCTCTTCCATGCATCTGTGCGAACAACATTGAAGGGAATGTTGCACTCAAGTATGCAACGCTCTATCTCTATGTCAGCTACTCTCTGGCGTTGCTTCAGCAAGCCAGTGGATAAAAAAGTGGAATGAAGAGAGGAATGTGATGCTTTAAATTTTTTAGATGAATGTTCTTCCGATGGATTAGAACCTTCATTCTCATCACGTACAGAAGAGGAGCGACTTTTCAATGTGCTAGCACTTTGTCCTATCTCTTCAACTTCCTCTAATATATCCTGAGAAGCTGCAAGAAACTCACGACGACGAGCCATTGCAGCATCTTGAGAAAGCTTATGCTCTTTGCGCACAATCTCTGCAATGTCCTCTGGAACTTCTGTGCATCCACTAATGCCTAATCCTCCTAGTCCTGATACATGTCGAATAAGACGTGTAGTTGTGGTAGAAAATTGCTTGCCACAATACTTACATGTCCATCTCCTTGTACCAGAACCGGATGAAGTAGTATTCACCAACTCATTGTTAATGGTATGAATACCCCATAATGGTGAAATTCCACGAGGCATGGTGTCACAAATAACTTATGAGTTGATAACTTATAAGTTATAAATGATAAATCTACTCTCTCTCTCTCTATGATCAATCTCGGGTGTGTCACGTATGTCCAAGTTCCAACTTCGAAATTCGAAGTGCAAACTCGGGGAGGGCTGAGACTGAGACTGAACGCGGGCTTGCAAGCTATGAAATTCGAAGTGCAAACTCGCCGCTCGGGGAGGGCTGAGACACAGGGACGCTAAAGCTGAAAGCTATGAACCTTGACTCTTGAGGCAAGAAGGGTGAGGCATTGGGCAAGAAGGTTGAGGTAGAAGGTCTAAGGACAGTCGCTCGATTAAGCTCTAAGCTAGGGCTGCAGTCGGTCAAGACTCGTCACTCAAAATCGTCATTCGAACGGCTCCCTGTAACGACGCACCGCATCCCAAAAATGCACCGGTACGAACCGCACCGAACGCACCGCAAATCTTAAAAATTCGGCGTACCGAATCAACCATGGACACTTGACTCTTGATGTGGTGGCTTCTGTCTATGGCTAGAGGCTTCCAAGCTCCAGGGTGGGCCCTTGTGGACCCTATTGCTTGGAGGTGAGTTTGATGTTTGATCCCATATGTTTGTTGTCTATGGCATGTGCCTTATCTTGTGTTGTAGAATGGATCTTGACAAGATTTAAAATAGGTATTAGAACCTTGTCCTCTTACGAGAAATGAGGCAAGGTATTGAGAGACTTTTTGGATGTTTTCCCAAAAGATTTACTAGAGGGGTGGCCACCATTGTGTGGTATTGCTTAAGACCACAGGATAAAGCTTGTGCTATGTAATTTCCCAATCCAATGTGGAAAGGTTAGTTTTGTTCTGTGCATACATGGTATGGTACGTGTTCGGTTCGAGAACCAAATGGAAACTTGAGGTTTAATGTGTCGTACAATATAAAGCATAAATGAGTGGCCACTCATGCATTGAAGGTGTGGTGCCATACCTATGAGGCACCCACTTCATTGTCTAGAAAGACCATCATACTTGAAAGCATCTTTGTGATCAACTTGACCTTAAGAGGCCGTAAGAAGAGAGAGGAAGAACTCATGTAGGAGCTCGACTTTGAGATTAGGAACTTGAGGGCACCACCAATGTAGCTAAAGACACCCTTAGTAGCATCCCCAAGGTCAATTTACTTTCCTGCTTGGAGATTGAGATTGATTTCTATCTTTTCCTTAGAGATTTCTACGAAGATGATTGCCGTTTTTGTGGGATATGAAAGAGAGCCCATATGGGATTTGGTACCAAGGGTGATTGTGGCACTCTAGATGCAATACAATCAGCTTGAATGTAAAGAAAGGGGGAAAGCATTCCATTAGGAATGGTCAGCTTTTCTAGCAGGGCAAGGTGTGTGCATGAGATGATAAGGACATTCGTTGAGGGGTTTTATATGAGAGTTATGATGCATCCAGCACAGGACACCTAGCATACAACACACCTTGATGTTGGTAAGCTGAATCTTCTATTGGTTGCGCATGAGAGCCTTCACAAAGAAGTATGTTCAGGAATGTGCTCAGTGTAGACTCAATGAAGCTCAGGGATAGAGGGGTGCATAGTGGTTAGAAACATTGCAAATTCTGGTTAGTAAATGGTCATCCATTTCTATGGAGTGTGTGATTGGATTAGATGAGGAATAGAGGAATTATGATGTCATTTGGGAAGTGATGGATTGATCCACCAAGGTGACGAGGTTTATTTTTATGTGAACCAAAGTGAAGACTCATGAATTAGATCAACTCTTCGAATCTCGTGGAGCATATGTATAAGTTTGTATGTATTTTGGGAGGAGATTGTTAGTGAATAAGACAATAAGCTCCCTAGCAATTTTTCAAAGATGGTTCTGGAAGGTGTGGGAAGTTTTCCAAGTTTTGTGGTCCTTTTCATATCATTATGAAGGTAACTCGAGTGCTCTATGATCTCAAGTTACCTCTAGACATTAAGTTCACAATGTTTTCCATGTGACTTACTTGAACGAGTGGTTTTGATAGGATGATAAGGTGGTACCTGAAGAGGACGAGCTGGAAGGATTTCACTTGATGTGTTCCATGGGAGCCTCATATGGTTCTTGAGGAGAGGATTAGGGAGTTGTGTAGGTTTTCTTATCTAGAGTAGGAGGTAAAGTGCTTGAAGGATTTTGCTCGATATGTTCCATGGAAACCTGAGATGGTTCTTGATGAGAGGATTTGGGAGCCTTGTAGGTTTTCTTATCTAGAGTAGGAGGTCAAGAGCTTGAAGGATTTTGCTCGATATGTTCCATCGGAGCTTGAGATGGTTCTTGATGAGAGGATTAGGAATTCATGTGGGGCTTCTAAGTTCTTATCTAGAGTATCAGATCATGTGGGGGCACAAACCCAAGTTTGTTGCAACTTGGGAGTCGATTAGATCATTAAAGAATCGGTTTCCCGCTTTTATAATCAAGGAGATTGTTACGGATAGGAAGTAATAATAAGAAGGAGAGTGTTACGTTTCAAGCCTCATTGGACATTTGGGTGGGTGCTTCTAGCCAATATTGTTTAGTTGTGTCCACTTACTGTGAACTAGGACAAGACC
>CM035413.1:175760900-175765900 GCA_020310875.1 Ceratopteris richardii
TTATACAGGTGTTTTACAGGTCATAACAGCAATACACAGGCCAAGTACGTTATGTATTGATTTGTGACAAAAGAAATTGCTTATGTACAGCAAATTGTGGTATTTTTGTGAGAATTTCAGAAATTTCTGAAGCAAAATCTGGGGCGTTTGCTCCTATTTGGTTCTAAAGACTGCGTTATAGTCTTATGCATGTATATTGAGGCCAAAAGGAATCAAAATTGTTGTTTTTTGGCACAAATTAGTTTGTTGGAATTTTCAGCAAAAAGTTTCAGAAAATTTCAGATTCTGATTTTGTACTCCAATCGGCTCGATTTTGCTCCATTTTGCTCCTACAGGTGTTTTAAGCTGTTGTGCACTGATTTTGGTGTATTTTGCCCAAAATTTGAGCACATTATCCTCTTATTTGTGCAACCATGGCATTGTCTTCCCGAGACATGAAGAATCTTTTTGAGATACGCTTCTTCGAGGGCATAGGATTTGATCTTTGGAAGGAGCTAATTCAGGTAATTATCTTCCTCAAAGATTGTGATAGTGCATTGGAAGCAAGAAAGCTGGAAGACATGTCAGATGACGCATGGCATAATCTGAATAGAAAGGCCGTCACTTACATAAAAATGGCCATATCTGATGACATTCTTGTAGACCTCAAGGGCACTACTACATCTTCAGAGTTGTGGGCCAAGCTTAAGGCTACCTATGAAAACACCACACCTGTTAATTAGGTACATCTGATGAGGAAATTAGTTGGCATGCAGTTGGATGAGTCCAAGAGTGCTGCAGAACACTTGTCTCATTTTACAAGTACTCTCTCACAGTTGCAGGACTCAGGGACGCCTCCCTTTGATGATAAGCTTAAAGCTAATTTTCTGCTTATGACACTTCCTGATTCTTGGGAGACCTTGGTGGTCTCATTTTCAAATAACCCCAATCTTACTTTTTGATTGTGTGAGGGGTTCTATATTGAATGACGTAGTCACGAGAAAAGCAAGTGGTCAAGGAGGCACTTCTGCAAACATGGTCAGAGGAAGATCAGAGAAGAAGGGCTCTTATTCACAGAGGAGTAAAAGCAAAAGCAAAGAAAGGGGAAGCTCTAGCAAGAAGCAGGGTACTGATGTGACATGTTACCAGTGTGGTAGGAAAGGCCATAAGAAGCCCGACTCCCGAATCTATAAGACAGTGCTTGAGAGGAAGAAGAATGCTGGAGGTAAAAGAAAGGACAAGAAGGAAGACGAGACGGATGGATAGGACAACGAGAAAGAAAAAGAGAAGGCCAATGTGGCCTCTAATGTTGTTATTGAGGAGCTTTCAGATATGGAAGATATTCTATGTGCTACTATATGAGATGATGATCCTCATGCACATGATGTCTCTGGCAATGTTCATATACAAGACAAGTCGATCACTAAAAATGATCTAATTGATGCTTTATTGACGGTAAATGATGCATTATCCCAGACATGGATTGTTGATTTTGGTGCTTCGTTTCATGTGACTCCTGTCAAGGAGTGTTTTGTTACTTTTCATGCGGGCAACCATGGTCATGTATACCCAGGGAATAATCATGTATGTCCCATTGAAGGTATTGGCATTGTGCATCTTTCAACAGATGGCACAAATGAGCTGGTCCTACATAGTGTGAGATATGTACCAAGAATTAAGAAGTGTTTGCTCTTTGTTGGGCAAATGGATATGCATGGTTACAACTTTTTATTTGAAAGAGGCTCATGGAAGATGACCAAAGGGTCACGGCTGATTGTTAAAAGCACAAAAAGGGGAACTTTGTATTGCTTGCATGGAAAGGCCTTGTCTGGGCAAATTTATTGCATTGGCTGAGATTAATTCTCATATGGAATTGTGGCATAAAAGACTTGGCTATATGGGCCAGAACGGTCTATCCAAACTTTGCAACTTCAAGAAGCTTGATGTTAAAGGTACCAAGCTAGATTTTTGTAATGATTGTCAATATGGAAAGCAACTGAAAAGTTCCTATTACTCTGGTGTGTCGTAAGTCTTGTATATTAGATCTTGTCCATTCTGATGTATGTAGCATGCCCACCAAATCTATGGGGGGTGTTTTATATTTCATTTCCTTTGTTGATGATTTTTCAAGGAAAATTTGGGTGCAGCTACTCAAATCAAAAGATGAAGCGTTTGCTGCGTTTAAGAGATTTCATGCATTTGTGACTACCCAAACATGTAGAAAGCTGAAATGCTTACATACGGATAATGGGGGTGAGTTCACAAGTGTTGAATTCAAAAAATTTTGTGAAAATTTGGGCATAAAGAGGGAGCTTACTGATCCATACAACCCCTCTTCTAATGGTGTGGCTGAAAGGTATAATCGGACTCTTTGTGAGAGGGTGAGATGCATGCTGTCCAGAGCTAATCTCCCTCGTGGTTTCTGGGGAGAGGCTCTTAAAACTACAGTACATATATGCAATCGATCCCCTCACATGTCCTTGAAAGGTGACGTCCCTCAAGAGGTTTGTTCTTGCAAACTTGCTTGAGATGATCACTTCCGCCTCTTTGGCTGTGAAGCTTTTGTACACATAAGACCTGAGTTGAGGAGTAAACTTGATGTCAAATCCATTAAAAGCCTCTTCATGGGATATGTTGAAGAAGGTGAAATGGGTTATAGAATATGGTTACCTCAGCCGAAAAGGGTCACACGCAGCCGGGATGTTGTTTTTAATGAGACAAAGGCTATTAATGTTGCCTCAAAGCATGACCAGAAAAAGGTCACATTTCAGCAAGACCAGCCATATGTTAGGCCTATTTCAGACCCTCAAGATGCACCACATATGGCTGAAAATATAGATAATCCAGTGGTTTTTGAGCCAGATGATGTTAGACAACAAGAAGAGGCTCCTGAAGGGCATATGCAGCCACCTATTCATGCTGAAAGCAGGGCTGGAAATGATGTACAGCAGCCCATTAACAATGAAGAAGTCGATGTACCTCTTGATGTAGATCCATTGCGGGATAACATAGATCATTGGGTAAGAAAATCTACACGTCCTAAGAGGCCTGTGAATAGATATGACCCCTCTATACATTGCATTATGTTATCAGATGAGGGTGAGCCTCTTACTTATAAAGAGGCAAAGCTATGTGAGTACAAGAAAAACTGGGAGTTAGGCATGCAGGAAGAGGTAAAGGCCTTGCATGCAAATGATACTTGGGATTTGGTTGAGTTGCCCAAAGGAAGGAAGGCCATTCCCAACAAGTGGGTGTACAAAATCAAAACTGTTGATGGCAAACCCAAGTATAAGGCAAGGCTGGTTGCTAAGGGATATGCCCAAAAAGAGGGCATTGATTTCCAAGAAGTGTTCTCTCCAATGGTTAAAATGACCACATTACATGTGCTGTTTGCTCTCATAGTTGCCTTGGATTTGGAACTATTCAAAATGGATGTTAAAACAGCCTTTTTGCATGGTGATTTAAACAAAGAGCTGTACATGAAACAGCCAGAAGGATATGCCATTCTTGTAAAAGAGCATCTGGTATGCAAGCTGAAAAGGAGCTTATATGGGTTGAAACAGCCCCCAGACAATGGTATAAGAAGTTTGATGCATTTATGCTCAAACATGGGTTTAAAAGAAGCCATGTAGATCACTGTTTGTACACCAAAAAGGATGAAGATGGTAGCCCAATCATTCTGGTACTGTATGTAGATGATATGCTGTTGGCTCGGAAGAAAAAGAGCACACTGAATGCTCTAAAACAGCAGCTGAACTCTGCACTCAATGAAAGACCTTGGGGAAGCTGAGCACATTCTTGGTATGCAAATAAAAAGGGATAGGCAGCAGCATACTTTGCATGTATCCCAAGAAAAGTACATTGAAAAAGTGTTGGATAGATTAATGTGGCTGACGCTAAGCCTCTTGGAGTGCCATTGCAACCACATGTTAAGCTTTCCAAGGATGACTGTCCCAAAGATGATGATGCAGCCATTTGCATGAAGAATGTTCCATATGCATCAGCTTGTGGTTCACTTATTTATGCTATGGTTGCTACTCGACCAGACATTGCTCATGCAGTGGGAGTTGTTAGCAAGTTCATGGCTAATCCTGGTAGAGCTCATTGGGAGGCAG
This sequence comes from Ceratopteris richardii, assembly GCA_020310875.1. Lineage (NCBI taxonomy): Eukaryota > Viridiplantae > Streptophyta > Polypodiopsida > Polypodiales > Pteridaceae > Ceratopteris > Ceratopteris richardii. The sequence goes on from CM035413.1 coordinate 175,764,995, forward strand.
TCAAATCTATCTTGAGATATTTGAAAGGAATTAAAAACAAATGCCTCAGTTATGAAAAGGACCCATTAGAGCTTAAGGGAGTCTATGATTCCGACATGGCAGGTGATGTGGATACATGGAAATCCACAAGTGGCTATGTTTTCACTCTTGCAGGTGGTGCTTTATCATGGTGCAACAGACTGCAAAAGATTGTTGCTTTATCTACTATTGAGGCTGAATATATTTCAGCCACTAAGGCTTCCAAGGAAGCACTATGGTTAGCACATCTTTGCAGTGAGTTTGGTTTGCCTCACAGAGCACCTATGCTTGGTTGTGAGAGCCAGAGTGCCATATGTTTGGCAAAGAATGCAATGTGCCATGCACGCACAAAACATATTGATGTACGATATCACTTCATTCGAGAGGTGCTTGAGGATGGCCTTATCTCATTTGTTAAGGTCCATACATCATAGAGCCCTGCAGATGTTCTCACTAAGTGCTTACCCAAAGCACAACATTAGTTATGTATACACATGGTGGGAGTCATGTAGCTTAAAAGGGTCGTTTATGGCTTTAAGTGGGAGGTTGTTGGGGTAAAGCCTTAAATGACCCCTTCATAGTGTATACATGTGTATAGGCCTATTTATAAAGGCTAAGTCACTTATTCTTTATTTTTTGGGCTAAGTTCAATGTGAACTTGGCCAACCCTAAAAGGGTCATATATAACATAACTTAAATAACACTTTAGGGCTCTCTCATTCTTGGTGAGCCTCTCCAAAGTTGATCGAAAAAATCTCTCTCTCTCTCTCTCTCTCTCTCTCTCTCTCGGTCTCTACATCATTGGTGTGAAACAAGGTTGCCCTCTCTCACCCACTCTCTTCGGTCTCTACATCGACGAGATCACAGAGTATATACAGCGAGCAGGAG
>CM035413.1:175783400-175790900 GCA_020310875.1 Ceratopteris richardii
ATACATGTCATACATACATACATGCATACATGCATACATACATACATACATACATGCATACATACATACATACATACATGCATACATGTCATACATACATACATACATACATGCATACATGTCATACATACATACATGGATACATGTCATACATACATACATGCATACATGTCATACATACATACATGCATACATGTCATACATACATACATACATACATACATACATCCATACATACATACATACATACATCCATACATGTCATACATACATACATACATACATACATACATACATACATACATACATGTCATACATACATACATACATACATACATACATACATACATACATACATACATGTCATACATACATACATACATACATACACACACACACACATACACACATACACACATACACACATACACACATACACACACACGCGTGCACGCACACGCGCACGCGCACGCGCACGCACACACATATATATATATACATATACATACACACACATATACATACATACATGGATAGATATAGATATAGATATAAATATATACAAGGGAATGATGGAGTGCTTGTCATGACTTGTGGGGATAGGGAGAATATGTATTATTTGAGGGCATCATTCTGATGCCCCAGGTTCCTTGTATATCTCAGATTCTGATTGGACCATGGTGAGATTGAACAAGTGTCCTTTTTAGCAGGGCTACTTAGCAATCAGTGTTTTCCCGAAGATCGTTGATGGGCAATAATGGGCTGTTTTAGATACGTATTACAATCATCCATTTTTCTCTGAGTTCGTGTAATATTGTCTATTCTATGGATGACTTGTCAGGAGTGCAGTCAGATCATATTGTTAACCTTTCTAATGATTTATGTTTTGGGATGAAATAGTGGGAGAACAGGTGATTAAGCAAACCAGCTTTTTGAGATCGTACTTTTTACTTAATTCTTATTATCTTTGTTGAGGTTCATGCTTGTTGCTACTTTTGTGATTGATTGTTGGATTTCTTTTGAGGAATTGCTTGTTTGTTTATTGAATATTTCAGGTTTTCAACATGAACTATTGAAATAGTCTGGAATAATTTTGCTTTTGTTTTCAGCTAGCATTCAAAGCTCATGATGGTCAGAAACGAAAAAGTGGTGAACCGTTTATCACTCATCCAGTGGAGGTCGCTCGTATACTGGGAGAACTTGTATGTGCTGTTGAACTTCTCATTTTCTTTTGGGTGTTTTTCTTGTAGATAGTTTTTCATTCTTGCAACATGTTGATCCTCATTTACAAGTATGGAGGTGATAATCAGGTTTTCTATACCAAATATTGGAGCTCTTGTTTGCATTAAAGAGAAGATTTCAGAATCTGAAAAGATCTTATTTGACTAGCAGAATGGATTGATTTTTCAATAGCATCTTTCTATCAGCAAGAATGAATGTTATGGTCAGGTTTTCTTTTATTTGCCTCGAAGGGAAGGTTTCAGAATCTGATTTAGTCGTACTTAATGAGGAAATCAGATAAGATATACTTGTTTGTTAATAAGACCTCTTATTGTCAAACTTGCAAAACCGTTTCATTCAAGCTCAAGGAAAGACTATTTCTAGGATAATGCAAACAAGCAATGTATGCACACTATTTCTCATCTGATGGATTCGTAATGTAGTAACAGTTTGTTACTTTGTAGACTGAATGACTGTTTGTCTTCCCCCCCCCCCTTTCTTTTTTTCCCCTTTTGGGGTGTGTGTGTGTGTGCATGAAAATTTTAGCAATATTTATGTAACAAGTTCTAGCAATTGCCTCTTCAAACATGCAGGAGCTGGATTGGGAAACCCTGGCAGCAGGTTTGCTTCATGATACAGTAGAGGATACAAATGTTGTCACGTTCTCAAGAATAGAGGAAGAGTTTGGCCCTAATGTTCGAAGGATTGTGGAAGGAGAAACCAAAGTAAGTCGGATATCTAGTTAATCATTGCATTTTTACCATGCAAATTCCATACCTGAGAGTGAATTTTTTGATTCAGCGGAAATGATACTCATGACCTGATTTTCCCTTCCATTTCAGGTCTCAAAACTAGGAAAATTACAGTGTGCAGGATCAACAGCTGCTTCTAGAGATGTCAAAGCAGATGACCTTAGGCAAATGTTCCTTGCAATGACAGAGGAGGTATGTTTTAAGATCAGTGAACGAAGCATTCAGACTTTTTTGGCACTTAGTTTCAGCTGTAAATGATTATGTAAATGTGGCAAACCCCATCACGATTCACGTGAGAATGGGATTAGAGATGCATCCAGTCTATTCTAGGCTGATCTTACCACCACATTCATGATCTAATGGGACAGCTTATAGGGCCTTCAGTCAGTGATAGTGGATCGACACTATTTCATTTCGATATGGGCACATCAGGATTTTTTCCCCTCGATATTATATAGAAATGAGTGCACTTGTCATTATACTCCACCAAGTTGGTTTATTCTACTCAGTTCATGCCGGTCATCATGGAATAGTAAGCAGATTGTACATTAGATTGTACTTTTTGTACATGTTATTTCTCAATAACAATATTAGCCTGTCCATGCAAAACAAGACTCAGATGTTTTTTATTTTATTGCCAAATTTGCATTAATGAACTATATGTGATAAGTATGGTAATGCAGGTATAAGAGCTGAATTGGGCACTTATTTATCATATGAAAGCATGCTGTGAATGTAATTCTGTTCAGGGATATTTGCTAATCTGGATGAAATCACCACATGCAGGTTCGAGTTATCATTGTAAAGCTTGCAGATAGACTGCATAACATGCGGACACTAATGCACATGCCTCCTCACAAGCAGGTTTTATCTTTATTTTTATTGTTCCTGAGACGAGGTTCTCAATGGGGTTCCTTCTCAATAAACAGTTGCTTTTCATTTTCTTGTCAAGAATACAAAGTACTATATGATCTTTCACTCATCCTTTTGTGCATGCTCCAAACAGCCAGATATAATAGGTAAGAATATAGTTCGTGTGGATAGCCTTGGATAACCCTGAAGGCGCAGGATATTACAGAACCCAATGCTAATTAACATTATTGCATGGCAAGCCAAGCACAGCATTCTGCTATTTTTACTCTCTCAGGGCCAGCTTTTCCCTTTGTCCTGTTGGGCATCAATGTCAGTCAAAAAGTCTCTACAAGATTTGCATCTCAATATTTTTGCTGAATATGGCAGGGATACATAGCACGTGAGACACTTCAAGTCTTTGCACCATTGGCGAAACTCCTTGGAATGTACAAAATAAAGGTCAACAAAGATTTTACTGATTTTTCATGATATGAAAATAACTGTTCTTTCTCTTCTGGCTGCGATATTTTGTGTGTTTATGAAGTATGTACTAAGTCATAAGGATTCATGACATGGCAGGGGGTGTGTCTCAAGTTTTGTATGCACCTGGTTTATTTTTCTTTGCTCTCATTCCACTTGGTTCCACTGGTTGTATGGAGAGTGGGTATAAACTTGTGAACATTTCAGCATTTGAGTATTCCTGGGTCGGCTTGTTCCATTCAATTGGTATAGTTTCTTTAGTTACAGCCTACAGAACTCCATTATAGATTACAGTTCCGCACTGTTCTTGTATGCAGTTATCTTTCTGGTGATTAATAGGTTGCATCCTGTAATTTTCATGACGTTATCTTTTATGATTCACAATTCCCATCTCCTTGAAAACATGGACTGATCGGTTTAGTTGATTTGAAGTATAGTTGTTCAAATGCTCCATGATGGTTTTATCTCTAGTATAGTATGACATCATGGAAAATATTTTTATTCTCCTTGTATGAGATCACCAGATATATTTTTTTAATTGTAAGCAGCATATTTCATTTAGAAAGTTGCCTTTATTAAAAATGACTTGAGCTGCAGCTCTCTCTTTCTTACGTGTCCATTTTTGTAAATTTTGCAGTCAGAGCTGGAGGATTTATCATTTATGTATTCTCAACCCGATGCCCACGCTGATTTGAAAAAAAGAGTTGACGAGCTATGTAATGAACATGAAGAAGAAGCTCTGGAGGTGGAATCACTGTGTTTCACTGAAATGCTGTCAGGCAGATCATATCTAAATTAATCTCATGCACACGCTGTATTTTACTTGATCCTCCAGGCAAAAAGGTTCTTACTGGAACGTATTGCAGATGATCAATACCTGAAATTTATGGGTGTTGATGTGAAGGCTCATCCGCTCTGTAAGGAGCTCTATAGGTAATGTTATTTACATCCCTGGTTCAGGTTTAGCAAGAGGTGATGTCTATGTATGTTCAGAAGGAAAATGCAAAAATACAGATCCTCACCTTCATGACTATCTAAGCTGCATAAATTGAAATCAATTTCCTTGTGAAAGCATTTATTGCAAACTGAGTTGAAACTGTCACATGTCTGTGGAGTATTTGTTCTTCCAAGTACCACTCACTATTGTTTTTTTGCTGGGGGCGATAACCACTGATTTACTGGAAGATCGTTTCATGGATTAATCTACCTAATTTGCTTAGAATTTTGGAGGACATTAGTTCATTTGAGAATCACCATTCATCTAAACAATGGAACCTGGAGGCACTTCGTAAGGCATTGTGGCTTTTGATCCAATATATGTGCTGCTTCATATGGCTCATCAACAGTTGTTTTCTTTGAGGTGCATGAGTCATTTACTCTTTACTGTGGAATAAGACCGGTCTTTCAGCTTCATTTTGTTTCATGTTCTTTCTATCACACCATATGGTTTGGAGAGGGGCCAACTCAAGAAATATTTGTTAGGAGTCCGCTGGGAGTATGCAGGGGATTCAGAGTTTCTTAGTTTGGGGGATTGTGAAATAGAGATAGATGAAAAGAGAAAAGGAAAGCTAGAGAGCTCTATATATGTCTACTAAAGGACAAGATTGGTTCATGATACAAATCATATGTATATGTAGGTATGTACCCAACATGGCACCTAGGGACACAACTTAGAGGAGAGGGGGATGTAATGTGAAGCTGTAAGCTTAAGAAGTTTCCATTTCATGGAATCGTGTATTAAGAGTCGAGAATAAAAAGCTCTTCAAAATGATCTCTCTCTCTCTCTCTCTCTCTCTCTCTCTCTCTCTCTCTCTCTCTCCCCCCCCCCCCCCCCCTCTCTCTCGTAGAGAGAAAGAGAAGCAACAAAAGAACGATAGATAAATGGAAGTGAATATACGAGGGTATTCACCATCTCATCATCATGTCTAGTAACTTCAACATTAAGTAACTGATCTCATAAGTCTTTGAGTTTCAAAATATGAGATTGAACGGATTTACCAACTTTCATTTTTGTGTCGGCCAACTATCTTGTGAGGTGAGCCTTCCTAGCAGGGTTTCTGCTCAAATAGAGATTCTCTAATTCCAACCAAGCTTGACAAGAGGTTCCACATGACTTGATATGTGGAATAATATGCCTATTGACTCCCATAGCAATAAATGAGAGTGCTTGTGCATCTCTAGAATCCCATCTGGACAACTCTTCTATAGGTTGAATGTGCATTTGTCTCCCTCTATCCGTGGATGATGATATAATCTCCTCTTCTTCTTCGTCAGCTTGTTGGGCAGAAATTTGAATAGCAGCCTTCTTGGATGAAGAAGCAACATCTTCCTCTGCTTGTCTTGGCCTAGGGTACTTGCCGTTGAGAATATTCCACAAGTCCTTGGAAACTAGCGAATTCATCATCATATAACTCCACATTGGATAATTAAACATTCCATCAAGTTTGTCTTCTTGCTTCAATCTATCTCTATAGTCACCCATCCTGAGTACAAGGGTGTATGTCAACTATGCTCTTATACCAAGTGTTGGAAGTGTGGTAGGCCCAAACAACAATAACAAGTTTAATCCAAGATCTTTCCAACACTTGACCTTAGTAGGTGACACACCTTGACTTGATCAAGAGAGAGAAATGACAATATAGAGAAAGTGAGAAGATAATTATAAAATTGGAGCAGCTTAATGCTACCACATGCACGAATAAATGCAAAATGTCAATATACAATGTGTGTTTGGTACAAAAATCTGATTATAGACTGAATCTAAAGGTTTTAGTTACAAAAAGTAATGCATGAGTGTCTAAGAGGTATTATGTGAGTGAATATGGGCAGAAAGAAGGATATGAAGTGTTCAAAACAGTGATTACAGCAAACCCTAATCTGAAATTAGGTCTTCTCTGATGTAAAGCAGGAGCACCGGTCACTTCTTGCTACGAAGTAGTAGGTAAACCCTTGGTACAGCAGCAACACGTGAAGAAACCCTAAAGTAGAAGCTACAACTCTCCAAAATTAGAATGCACACTAAGAAGTGTGAAGAAGAACAAGGATAAACTACCAAAATCTCCTCCAAATGTGCATATCCACTTCCATGGGTCCTCCTAGCTCTTAACCCTAGAGATTAAGCTTGTATAGCTTCAAGAAATGATGTATTATGAAGCTCTAGTGCCCCTCTTTATCATTAGAAAACTCTCAAGGAGTACTTTCCAATGATCGATAAATTTTTTTGATCATCTTTGATCAAATTTTGATCGAAGTACCAAAATTAGGGAGGTTCGAATTTTTTTGGCAAATTTGAGCATTATGACATTGTTTTCCAAAAGGTAATAGTATTTCCATCGCACTTAATGGTCATGCCTCTAAAGCCATAATAGACTTCAGGGCTCATAGACATTGCCACCTAGAGTTTGTGGATAAAGTGGGGAAAGCCAACCTTGAGACCCACTAGAATGAAACTTCAATCAACATACGGTCATATAGGTAAACCTGTGGGTATGCTAGAAGAGGTGGTATTGACTACATGTGATGTGGAATTTGAACATACACCTTCCATATGTGACTTAGGGAAGGCTAGTGATTATGAGTTACTATTAGGTGGGCCTTTCCTATGACACGTTCAAAAAGAAACTGTTTTCGGAGAGTCTTGCGATAACAAAGAAACCATGAAGAAGATTGTAGTCATACATGAGGATGGGGAGGACCTTTGTATGCAAATACCTATCAATCTCAATTCTGAAGAAGAAAATGATCTAACTTTGATTTTGAGAGGATATCGCAATGCTTTTGCTTGCTCTTACAAAAATCTAGAATGAATAGACCTTGAGATGCGTTGCTATATGATTCCAATGACATCAGAGGCAAAACTTGAAAAGAACATATAATGATACCTATTCAAAGAAAATAAAAGAGGAAATTGATACATTGTTGGATGCGGGCTTCGTTTATGAAATAGAGCAAAAAGAGTGGGCCGCATCCCTGGTGGTTTCCAAGAAAAATGGCAAACTTACACTATGCATTAACTTGGCGAAAGTAAACGAAGAGACAATCAAGGATGATTATCCTTTTTCGTCACTTGATCTTTTACTAAAATGGATTAATGGGAAAGAACTATACAACTTTGAGAATGGATTTTCAGGATACAATCAAGTATCCATAGCACCCAAGCATAGTACAAAGTAGAGATTTAAATCGTAGATTTAAA